>CM049796.1:36417820-36669117 GCA_027422405.1 Ptychobarbus kaznakovi
GAAACACCGTTTTAAATGAGTAATACAGTTAAAGGATCGTTCACACAAAAATGTAAGTTCTGTCATTAATTTCTCAACCTTGCGCCGTTCCAAACCCGTAAGATCTTTGTTCATCTTCGGAACACAAATCAAGATATTTATGATGAAATCCGAGAGCTTTCTCACCCTGCATAGACAGCAATGTAACTGCCACATTCAAGGCCCAGAAAGGTAGTAAAGACATCGTTGAATATAGTCCATGTGATGATGGCAGTGGTTCAACCATAATTTTATGAAGCTACAATAATTTATTTTGCACACACAAAGTATTCTTGTAGCTTCATAACATTGCAGTTGAACCACTGATGTCACATGGACTATTTTAATGATGACCTTTACTACCTTTCTGTGCCATAAAACGTTTCAGTTGCATTGCTGTCTATGCAGGGTCAGAAAGCTCTCGGATTTCATCAAAAATGTCTTGATTTGTGTTCCGAAGATGAACGAAGGTTCTTACGGGTTTGGAACGACATGAGGGATGAGAAATTAATGACAGAATTTTAATTTTTGTGTGAACAATCCCTTTAAGTAAATGATCTCAGTGAAGGATTATGGACCAGTGGATAATTTATTTATTTTACACTTTTACTTTTTAGACTACTCCATTCCGGTCCACAAGCACAGCTTTCCGTTCATCTTCATGCTCGGCATGTTCCTGTGGTCGTTCGTCGAGTACTGCATCCATCGCTTCGTCTTCCATATGCGCCCGCCCGCCCACAATTATTACCTCATCATGCTGCACTTCCTGTTGCATGGTCAGCACCACAAGGTGTGTGATTTTGTTTGATACTTGAGATTCAATAATCATTCATTGAGTAGATGAATTTACATAATTCATTGGATATTGATGAAGCTCAACCTAACTGTCTTTTCTTTCCCGTCAGTCTCCGTTCGACGGCTCTCGTCTGGTGTTTCCTCCGAGTCTGGCCGCCATTGTCGCTGGCGCTTTTTACCTGATACTCAGGCAGACGTTGTCTGAGGGTTTGGGAACCTCCCTGTTCGTGGGGGGTCTGTGTGGATACGTGGTCTATGACATGATCCACTACTACCTGCACTACGGCTCGCCACAGAAGGGCTCCTACTTGTACGGGCTGAAAGCGTACCACGTCAAACACCACTTTGAACACCAAAGGGCAGGTGAGGACATGAGATTTGAGATGCCAGGCGTTAGAACATCTCTCTACACCAGTGGTTCTCAAACCTGTCCTGAGTACCCCCAGCCCTGCACATTGTGCATGTCTCCCTCATCTATCACATCTATCAGAACTCATCAGCTCATTAGTGGAGACTGCAAGACCTGAAGTGGGTGTGTCGGATATAGAGTGTGCAGTGTTGGGGTACTCCTGGATAGGTTTGAGAACCACTGCTCTACACAAATGAGCTTAAGACCAGTGTCAAGTTAAAGTGAATACAAATTGTAATTTTAAATCTTTTTATACAAAAATAATAATAATTTACTGTAACCCTATATACAAAAAGTAATTTAAGGTGTTTTTAATTTATTTTCTTATTTTATGCCACCCAAGTTTGTAGTGTCAACTTTAAATTAAACTAAAATAAATGAAACACAAAAGGTGTAAATGTCGCAACTAGCCCATACATAGACAGTGTTTGAAAACCTATTAAAAAAAACTTTTTACAAATTATATTGCATGATGCTAGATATAAAATATACAACAATATAATGTATAACAAAACAAATATATAAAGATTAAAAAATATGACAAATGTAATTAATAATAATGTATTAATTTGTAATTAATTATTATATTGTTAATAATAAATATATTAATTTAAATAATTGTGAGAATGTTAAAAAAGTGTGTGTGTGAATTAAATAGTACAATATAATATAGTACAAATGTTATATTGTTAATATTAAATATACTGTTATTATTTGAAATTATAATTTTGAAAATGTATTATTCTTATAAATTGTGTTTTATGTATAAACTACATAGCACACTATAAAACAATCTAATATAAAAAATAATATTACTAATTTAATGAATAATAAAAAATGTATTATAAATTATTATATTGTTAATATTAAATATAATATTAATTGAAAAATAGTTTTGAAAGTGTATTATAAATTGTGTGTGTATATATGATGCATAAATTATATAGTACAATTTATAATAATATACATTTAATTCATATTACTACTTCAATTAAGAATGTACTATTAAATATTATATTGTTAATATTAAATATAATATTATTATTTGAAATTATAATTAGAAAATGTATTATTCTTATAAATTGTGTGTGTGTTTATGTATAAAGTACATTGCACAATATAATACCATCTAATATACAAAATAATATTGTTAATTTAATGAATAATAAAACAATTATTATAAATTATTATATTGTTAATATTAAATATAATATGAATTGAAAAAATAGTTTTGAAAGTGTATTATAAATTGTGTGTATATATTTGATGTATAAATTATATAGTACAATTTATAATAATATAATATAAATTAATTAATATTACTACTTCAATTAAGAATGTACTATTAAATATTATATTGTTAATATTAAATATAATATTATTAATTGAAATAATTTTGAAAGTGTATTATTATAAATTGTGTGCGTGTGCATAGGTAAGTTTTCAGAAGTCTTCAGGACTATGGCATTTAAAAGCTTTTTGTTAAAGAATCATATTTATTGCATATTGTTTAATATTAAAATAAATATTTAATTGTATTTATTTATTACATGTAACCTGTTGTTTGCATTGTTTTTGTTTTCTCCTTTTTAAACCCTTCCGTTCATCCTGTGTTTTTTCCAGGTTTTGGCATCACCACCACTTTCTGGGACTACCCCTTCAACACAGTCATCCCCGAGCAGACGTTTTAGAAGAGCTCTTTTTCTGCCACAATGACCAAATCAAAATCCCCCAAACAAACTCCCATAAGCCTCTCCCTTTATCACTGTGTTAGGTACAGTGTCTTACCCTGCTGCTGCTACCAGCTATTAGTCTTAGCTTCACCATCATCATCATCGTCATTGTCATAAATTATTTAGAGAAGGGGGAGTGCCTAAAACGAAAAGAATCACAGAATGTCAAGCTATATAAATATTTATATACCATGTATGAATGTACTGACAAATCAAAACGTTGGATGAAATCTGTAAATGTCTTTTATTAGAGGCACAAGAATATCAAACTCACAGTTTTTGCCCATCCATGTAAAGCCAAGAGAGGTAAAGACAGGGTCCGGTAAGTGTGGGACGGTGCGTGAAGGTGCGAGTGGAAATGATTTCTTAGTCGTAGTGTTAAGAAGCTGAAGGCTAGCAGAAGGAGGTCCTTTCAGTGGCCAAGTGCGCCATTGCCTTTAAGGAAAACTCAGGAAAGTCTCAGACGCTTTAATTCTTCTCAGTGTTGATGCTGCAACCGCTTACGGATCATCGCTTTTCCCCCAGCTGTCAGTCATAACTTTGCTCCGCCCTAATTGTGACATCACACCCGTTTCATTCTGCTCTGGTGATCTCGCTTTTCTTTCTCATCTCACCCACTTCGAGGTGTTTTTTACCAATCGATTTACTAATATCCTGATCCGGAGGACGTCACAAGTAGCTGCTCCTCGAGTAATATGCTACATATCCAGTGAGATATTAAGTTATTGAGGATTGAAGCTGGCTTTTGGTTCTGATTCCGCACTTTGAGCTCATGGTGAGGGCGTGAAGCGGGGTGCACGGGCCTCTCCTGCCGGCGAGGGTTGCCAGCCGTCCGTAGCTGTCATAGGGTGGAGGGTCTGTAGAAATCCTCTGTCGTCGGTATTAACGTAGATCAAGCCGGCGCAACCCTTCCATCTGGTGTGACGATCTGTTGCATCTGACCAGGCGTCAGGAGAGCGAGAACATCCTCGGCTGATCTCTCATCCGTTCATACGGCAGATCTGTTCACTTGTATTGCTTCCTGCTCATTTTAGCCCTTGCCTTTCTTGAGTCAATGGTTCAATGATGTTGGAATTCTGGGAAATATCCTAGAAAAGCTGTGACCACATATAACTCGAGCTTTATACAGTCATTTTGAGCATAATTAATGTTTCGGATGAATAAATATATATGATATTTAAGTAAAAATAATCCTGATGTGCCTTAGGGGCATTGCCTACCTTCCTGCTCCTTCCGAAACAATTGGTTGGACGTTTCCGCCAAAGACATGGAAGGACATTTCAATAGAGCTTTTTCTTCATACCGTGATTCTGTTGGTAAAACGAAACTAATAAAATGCAATAGTCTTTGTAATGATTTATGATTATTTTGTAACTGTGACCCGATCCTGGACAGATCCTATGTCATAGGAGAACGCTTTCAGTTGAGGCAAGTCAACAGAGCAATATATTTATCTGTTTACTTGAAATCACATTGAGAGCTTTTAATTCAGATACAATTTTCAGCTATAGATGCCTCTAATAAATCTGTTTACTACTATGTATTTTTATTTTGGAATTTTAAATTTATATGCAAATGCAATTGTATGTGTAAATAAACTGTATATTTCTGAGGACATCTGGTGGTGATTTTACTTGGATGTTTTTATGGAAGAAAAGCAAGCAAAAAAAAAAAAGACTGAACCATTTAAAAGTCTGAAGTTTGTATGCTTTTTAAAGATGTTTCTTATGCTTGTCAAGGCTGTATTTATTTGTTCAAAAATACAGAAAAAAGCAAAATGAATTTTTCAGCATCATTACTCCAGTCTTCAGTGTCACACGATGCTTCAGAAATCATTCTAATATGCTGATTAATGTTGGAAACAGTTGTGCTGCTTAATATGTTTTGGAGCCTAATACTTTTTTCAGGATTCTTTGATGAATACAAATTTTATAAGAACCGCATTTATTTAAAATCTCCTGTTCAAAAGTTTGGGACAGTAAATTTTTTTCTTAAATGAATTACGATGGTAATACTTTACAATAAGGTTCATTAGTTAACAACATTATTTAACATGAACTAAGAATGAACAGTACTTCTACAGTATTTATTAATCGTGTTAATTTCAGCATTTACTAATGCATTATTAAAATAACAAGTTGTGTTTGTTAACATTAGTTAATGCACTGTGAACTAACATGAACAAAAACTGAATAAATACTGTAGTAAATGTACTGTTCAATGTTTGTTCATGTTAATACAGTAATTAATGTTAACACATGACACCTTATTATAAAGTGTTACTGATTTAGTAATTTGAATTCTTTTAAACTTTTTACTTGAATCTTGAAAAAAGTATTGCAGGTTTCATATAATATTAAGCAGCACAGCTGTTTCCAACATTCAACGTTTCCAAACATCAGTACATCAGAATGATTTCTAAAGGATCGTGTGACACTGAAGTCCGGAGTAACGGCTGAGGAAAATTCAGCACTGCATCACAGAAATAGTCTTTTTTTATAGTATATTAGAATAAGAAACCAATATTAGAAACTGCAATAATATTTCACAATATTACTATTACTGTTACTATTATACATTTTTGATTAAATAAGTATAGCCTAAGAAACTCCTTAAAAATCTTACTGATCTTAAACTTTTAAACGGCAGAATTGAAATATTTTTTTATATAAGCAAACCTTTATGTACATAAAGGTTTGCCAACGGTTTCTTTATAGAACATGAGCTGTTCTGGTCATTTGCATGAATATATTTACAAAGCGGACAATCCTGTTCATCCACCTTTGTCTCCACCCACTCAGTGGTTTTAGTAGCACAATAATAAATGAAACGGCCTGATAATTCACGTTAGCTTAGAAACGAGTGAGCACATTTACAGGATATAATATTGTAGAATAGAAATCTAAATGTTATATGCTAAAATTGAATTAAAGAGGATGTAACGGTGAATACTAGTAGTGACCAGTGTTAATTGAAATATATTTATATTAAAATTAAATTACCAAAAATGTATTTTGTTTTTGTTACATGGTCCATTTTTATTGAATTTTAGATTATATATTTTGAAGCACATTTTTGTAATTGATCTTAAATTCTAATAATATATTTATAATTAATAATAATACATTTATAATAAACATTAATATTATATTATAAAAGTGTACTTATTTATTATAAAGCATTTCAATTGTAATAGTTAAATGCATTAATTTAGGCAGTTAAAAAACAATCCTAAATAAGCAAAAAATTAAAGCTAAAGTTAATCTGAAGCTAACAGAGTGAGAAATGCATTAAATTGAAAAAACAATTGACAATAAATTAGAAATAGCAACCAATTTAGTCCACTGCACATGCTCACGCATAATGCTGAGTGTGTTGTATGCCATATTGAGAGGTTATAGTTCATTTCATTTATGGCATAAACTTTAATTGTAAAGTATCCTGTATAGACTAGCCATATGCTATTTTCCAAAACAAACCTGGCAGGCAGTAGGACCCAGATGTGCTCATACTGCAGAAGAGCATCCACCGTCAGAAAAAAAGAAAATGTCCTTCCACACCCTAAAGGCTGGGAGGAGACGTTCAACTGCATTCCTCTTCTCTGCTAGTAAACCAGCGAATGGATTGGCTCTGAACAGGGCGAGTGTGGGGAACAGCCCATCCTAGAAGTGTGACTTTCAGTTTTTCACTCTTTAATTTGTTTCAGATAGTACACTGGAGGGGGTGTGAACATCAACACAACTCAAGCGCTCCGACAGAAGAAGGTCCCTGGCTTTGACAGGTAGCCTGCAGAAGCGTTGCTTTTCCATCTACAGTATTTCTCTCGCGTTCTGTAACTCGCTCACTTCCTGTTTATGTTTTAGTTTCACTCTCATTTGAGTTTAAATGACAACTTTAGTCATTTTTGGCATTGTAAACAAAGCCTGTGTTATTTGACAGCACTTTGTGCATTCAGTCTTCAATGCTAAGTGCCTGAAGCGCTCTGTCTGCATTAGCTGGAATTATGTAGTTCAGTACGTGATGTTTCTGTGGATACTGTAAAAGGGTGATTTGTTTGGTATGAGCTTGTCTATTGTCTTTCAAACACATGTTTGCATTTACAGGAGGTGATTTGAATGAACGGTTAATGTGTGTTTTGTTTCCATTCGCTTCTTTATTAGTTTCGGACTTTAATCTTGCGGCTCAGTTGTAAAAATGTATAAGCACTTTCCACAAATTGCTTATATGTTTTTAAATTATTACAGGCACAAATCTTGTTTTTTGTAATTAACAAAAACAAGTTCACTATTATTTAACATAAAATGAACTTAGCATGAAAAGTAGTTCATGCTGATGTCAGTATCACCCTTAAAACTGAGGATGACCATTTCAGACCATTTCAGCTGTCTAACAACTAAAATAATATAAAAAATGTCACATTATTGTATCAATATATCGAAAAAAAAAGTAATTAAATATATATATTTTTGACTGAAAACTTGTTTCCAGTCTATTTTTTATGTTTTTTATTTTATTTAATTGTATACATTTTAAATATATCAAAAGGTTGCCTTTTCATATGATAAAATATAAATGTAAATATAATACATTTTTAAATGGTTTTAAATGTATTTAGACCCAATTTTTGGTGAAAACTTTCACTGTCAAACAAATGCTGTTCTTATTTCAACAACAGCAAAAATAAATAAATAATTACAACAAAATACTGTTTATACTACTAATTATATTATTCAATTATAAGTAAATAATTATTAAAACAATAAATAAAATTTTAGCCCATTTTTGGGAAGTGCAGACTATTAACAACAACAAATTATATTTAATGATAATAATAATATATTTTATATTAATGATAAATATTGAAATAATAATTCACATAAAATAGTTTCAGGCCCTGTTTTGCACCCTAACTCTTGAAAACTATAAAGAATATATATATAGCAACACAAAGAGCACAGTAAGATGCTTTTAAAACAAAAATAAATATACATACTGTCTCATGGGTTACAGTTCCACAGGGACACCATGACGTCCCAGAAGGAGCCTCAGGAGGGACTTTCAGCCCCGGCCAAGCTGACAGGACCCAGCTCCTGGTCCCGGGTCAGCTGCCCCTGCTGTATCTCCAGCCACATAGAGCCTTTGGTTCTGATCCAGCTGGCTGAGAACATCCAGCCCATCACCAAACAGTGGATCATGTCCGTGATATCTGCACCTGTGAAGGCTGGAGGTGAGAGCACTAATATTAATAATTATTCATATTAAATACACTTTTAAAACTCTGTATCTTTACTCCATGCTGTGTTTTAGGGGCTCAACTGTTAGTTCACCCCGGTGAGGACATGAAAGGGGACATGATAGTTGTGGCGGCCCCTCGCTGTACCCTTCTCAGAGTGACTGAGGACCTGGGCCTCTGCAAAACCTACCAGGATGGAAACATGACGGCCTTCTCCTTTGAGGACCGTGACAACTTTTGCAACATTGGTGAATATTTGATAAATAAAATGATAACACTTTATAATAACTTTCATTTATAAATCGATAACAAACATTATATAATGTTTAACTAATCATTACTTAATATATATATATTCACATATCTAGAAATATGAGCTAATGTGCTGGTTAATGTTAACTAATGAACCTATTAAACATTACCAAATTATTAACAGATCATTATTTATTGTAAATTGAAATGCTTACAAATGTCATTAAACCTTCAATTCATATGGACATGCATTTAAAAAAATATTCAAATTGATTTTGACAGATGGTTTACAAAGATTAAAAAGCTTAATTAATTAATCATTAACAAACATTATATAATGCTTAACTGATCATTAGTTAATGTTCACAAATGTCATTAAACTTTCAATGCGTTTGAAAGATCTATGACTTTAACAGAAATTATTACAAGTTTATTCGTCAATGTACAGTTGAATGCTTATTGTCATTAAGTTTAAAGTGTCATTAAACTTTCAGTTCACATATTAGCTAATGCTCATTTTTACATTTACACATGTTGTGAAAATATAGCATGATTATTAATTTTAAGCACTTCACAAACTATATTCATTAACTCATAATTCTAGTCTGTAAAGGTCATATATTGGTCTTTGTTTGGTGTGTAGACTTCTACTATTTGCACATCTTAAATTATTTCTTAATTATTTGTTAATGTTTTTGCAGTAATTAAAGTGGAAACTATTCATCAATAGTACATGTTTACTGATCATTAGTACCTTTATGAGCAGTCATTTCAATGGCAAAAAGTCCCAAATTGACCCTATTTTTACAAATAATTTATTAATAATTTGTTCATGTTTTTGCAGTACCCAATCTAAAGTTGAGACTATTCATCATTTGTAAACGTTTATAAACATTTACTCATTTTTTAGCATCTTGATTGGCACTGGACTTTTAGCTGTAACAACGTTTGTGTAAAGGGTTGTTAGTTAAGTTTAGCTAAATGCTTGGTAAAGACATAACACACATTATAATTTGGGTGCAAAACATGTTTTTATTGCCTCAACACTTACATTAGTATACTATTGTGAATCGTTAAACAGTATCAACAGGAGGGGAGAAAAACTAAATTGTCAAGGAAATACTTAATTTATCATTTATCAAAACAATGCAATATAAACAGATTGAATCGTCTTCCCTTATAGTAATCAAATTGACCCCTGACCACTGACCACTTACCCAACCCTTAAACCTACCCGTACCACCAAACCTGTCCCTAACTCTACCCGTATCATACTCAACAGTAAGTGTTGTGCATTAAAAAAAGCTTTTAATCATTGTATGAGATCTGATCAAATCATTTGTAGATTTTCAAGATGTGCATGATCATATGAATAAGAAGTTTAATGACATTTGTAAGCATTTTAATTTACATGAAATGTTAGTTAGGTAATGTTTAATACATTTATTAGTAAACATTAACAAGCACATTATTTCATGTTTCTAAATATATGAATATATATGAAATGTATGATTAATTAAGCATTACATAATGTTTGTTAATGATTTATTAATGAAAGTTATTATAAAGTCTTACCCCAAATTTTACAGAGCGTTTGTGTTAGCATGTAAACGTGAGCATCCGGCTAATGTTATTACCTTAAATTTCACTGTTATTTGACTGTTTCTGCAGACAACATGCAGCAGTTCCTGACGCTGGCCGAGAGGCAGTACATCGTCAAACATGAACTGGATTCCATGAGAGCCATGGAGGACCAGCGTATCCCAGGAATCCCAGCACCCAAAGGGAAGCTGAAAGCCAGAGAGAGCATCTGTGAGTATCTGTATGTAGACTTATCTGACTGGACGGACAAAATTCATAACTTTTTTGCATTAAATGTGATCAAAATGTAAAGATAATTCTATTTATTTTCAACGGGTTATTTTCACATAAGCATACTATCATACTACTCATACTATTTTTGCAGCTTGCAGTATGCACTTTTTCTTCATGCATTGTAAATGTTATTGAATAGTGAAGGTACTGTTTCGCAAACTGTACTTATAAAATAGCAGACATTATACAGTGCATTCTGCGCAGTATGCAGTAAACAGTATGCTAGTACACTATTTATAGCATGCAGTTCCATGAGTAGCCAATAGGCTCCGCTCTCCTCACTCTCTCTGAACTGCTTAGTCACTGCATTCCACCTAGACTCCCAATGGTATTTCCATAGTTGAAACCTAATATGGTAATGACCTGTCATTCTATGTCTGTCTGTCTGTCTGTGCTGCAGTACAGAAGCTGGAGAAAGCAGGCGTGATTCGTAACATCACCCCTCTTCATGATCAGAAGCTGCTGTCGGCTCTGGGGAAGCAGTGGTACTCTCACAAGAGTCTGTGGGGACAGCCTTTAGGTACAAACACACACATGCATATCACATAACTAAACATGCCTCCCCATCAGATTTCTTTGACTAAAGTCTCAAAACAAAAGAGATATTCTTTATCAAAGTTAAGACCCTGCCACGCCCCCCTAAAACGGCTCATTCAAACACGCCCCCTTGGTGAAAGCAAAAGCATTTATTTGGCCTTCCGAAAGTCGATGCATTTAGAAATTATTAAGATTACTTACAACAGAAAAGCAATGGATTTTATGGATGACAGTTTCGTGAACCTAGGAGAGGAGGTCATTCTGACTTTGCTACGACAATCTGTCGCTTCTGTATCAGCGACTGTATGTTTTGTTATTAGTTTAAGTATTTGCTATTGACTGTTCAAATGCAGAGTTTTGCGCATTGTGTGTGTGTGCTCGTGTGTGTGTGAGAGAGAGAGGGTCACAGTGCAGCGTAGTATGTGTGTGTGTGTGTGTGCTCGCGTGTGTGTGTGAGAGAGAGAGAGAGAGGGTCACAGTGCAGCGTCATGTGTGTGTGTGTGTGTGTGTGTGTGTGTGTGTGTGTGTGTGTTGGGGCTGAAACGATTCCTCGAGTTACTCGAGTAACTCGAATACAAAAAATCATCGAGGCAATTTATGTGCCTCGAGGGATCGTTTTGTCCATTTACTAGGGATGCACTGAATTTTCGGCAGCCGAAAATATATGCCGCACCGCACCACCCAGCAGTGTCCAGATTCTCCCTCTCCCTCAGCCGTCATCACTGCGTCGCGTGACGCTCCGCTCTATCATTCTGCTCAGTTACCGCTCATGCTCACCGGAAAAGCAGAGACCGCTCAAATAACGCACCGACAAGAAAGGTCTATGTAACGTTAGTATACTTGTTGCTGTTTGCAGTAGAGCTGCGGGGCTGTGACATGCTGTGGTACAGCTGATCTGGGCAACGCTTGTCAAATCTCCTTTAGTGATCTGCTTACCGCTATTTTCTGCTCACATTCGCTGATAATACATGTTTACTTGATGTTTCTTTACACAGAATCATAATTTCTATTCATTTCCCACTGATTTACACGATCTGATGACCATTAACTCATATTACGCGGTCATATCTCTGTATGAATGGATGACAGAGATGCGTGTTTTCCTTTAGCACACACACACACACACACACACACACACACACACACACACACACACACACACACACACACACACACACACACACACACACTGAAGCGCGCGTAACGTCTCAATGAGGACATAAACACACAAACAACATCTCCAGAACTGCTCTGAGAGTCACTTCATGAGCGTTTTACCGTTTAATTTGAGTAAAAGCGTTTCATATCCTCATATCATATACACACAGAAATGTAAAGGTATTCACGGAAACCCGTCAAAATAAAATAAATATTTGTTCAGCAGAATGTACATAACACTACTACTAAAATTATGAAAACGTTATTTTTTTAAGGAATGATCACACAACATTTCCAACATGTTTTAATTTTAATAGTAAATTCCATTTGTTTGCAAAAAAAGTTTGATTTTCAAAAATGTAAAGATAAATGAAATGTATGTGTTATGCTTTCATTTGATAACCAGATACACAACACAGAATTTCTGAGGAAAAAGAAAACATTTAATTTGGCTATTTAAAAAACAAATAACAATAAAATATTAGGTGAGAGAAAATAAAACTTGTCATTTTCTTCAATCATATAATTATTATAACACCTAAATACATTGCATGTAAAAAGTGTTGAAGGGTACATTGTGTGCACATGATCAGGATACAAAACTGTATAGTTTGCAGGACTATACATTATTTGGATAATTAGTCAAAAACAACAACAACAGTTATGTATGATTCTGTTGCATAGAACTGAATAAAAATAATTCATTGATATTTAGTATTAATATATGTTCTGTCCAATTTTCTTTCAATAAAAGTGTGGTTATTTTATTGGCTTGTGTTTTTTAAATTCTGTGTAATTAAAATTGACTGTATATATATTATATATATATATATATATATATATTCAAAACCTATACAATATTTTTCAGCCAATACCGATAGCCGACTGTTCAGAATGAGGCTATATGGTGGTACCAATGGTTTAGTTTTCTTAGGGGGAAAAAAATGTCTCCTAAAATATGCTGTGAAATATACAGGGAACCCTCTCGTTTGGTAAATAATATCACAGGTTACAAGTAACCTCAAAGGTATTAGCCTAAATACGTTAAATGTATTTATTTTCTGATAGGCTAAATCACACTCAAATAAACACAACTGTTTAAAACACAACTGCACACAATGTATTTTTCTTGTCTTGATGACAAATTTATTCAAACTTGGCAGTTAATAAGCAAACTCTAGTGGTTCAACTAACAAACTGTGAACACTGGATAACTTTCCTGAGGTAAACGCACCGTTAAGTGACATTTATTACAAGTTGTTTGATTTGACGTCTTTCATTCGGTTGAAACGCTGATTGAGAGACATGACATGAGAAAATAGCCTACATTTCGGTAATTTGTGTACTGTATATTTCAACATACCTTCTGTCTGGTGTTCCTTCATGTGTATTTCGCGCTATAGCTTGTAGTGGTGTTACATATGACTCTGAAGCTTCAAAGCGCGTATCGAGTAACGTTAAGGCTACGCAGCGCAATTTCTCTCGAAGCTCTGTGCAGGAGCGCGGTTTTTCTTCTTCAGAGAATCACGTGATCAACATTTACATTTAGTCATTTAGCAGACGTGTTTATCCAAAGCGACTTACAAACGAGGACAACAGAAGCAACCAATTGTATATTAAAACAACTAAAAACAGATCCAAAACTAAAAGCTACAACTTTATAAATACTACGTACACACACACACACACACACACACACACAAATAAATGAAATAAAAATGACAAATGCATAAAACAAAATTTCAAAACTTAACATTTCAATGAAAAAATAAAGCAAAATAAATACTTCTAAATATTAAAGAACAAAAGGTAAGAGTATAATAATGATTCTAATACGCTTTGGTAACACAAATTAAAAGCGTCTAATCAGCCATGTATCATTGATATTGATATGCATTTAGGCATTCTAACCTGTTCATCAGAATGGGGAAGAAACTTGGGATTTAAGTCAAACCGAGCATCAGAATGGGGAAGAAAGGGGATTTGAACGTGGAATGGTTGTTGGTGTCAGACGGGCTGGTCTGAGTATTTGGGAAAAACTGCTGATCTACTGGGATTTTCAAGCACAACCATCTCTAGGGTTTACAGAGAATGGTCCGAAAAAGAGAAAATATCCAGTGAGCGGCAGTTGTGTGGACGAAAATGCCTTGTTGATGTCAGAGGAGAATGGGCAGACTGGTTAGAGATGATAGAAAGGCAACAGTAACTCAAATAACCACTCGTTACAACCAAGGTATGCAGAATACCATCTCTGAACGTACAGCAGCAGAAGATGAGGCTCATCTACAGCAGCAGAAACCAGAGGCTCATCAATATTGGACAACAGAAGTCGTGGTGATTTTGTCTGCGACATTCAGATGGTAGGGTCAGAATTTGGATGGATGGAAATGAACATGAAAGCATGGATCCATCCTGCCTTGTCGGTTCATGGATGGATGAAATGGAGTAATGGTGTGGCATACTTTGGGCCCCTTAGTACCAATTGTTCATTGTTTACGCCACAGCTTACCTGAGTATTGTTGCTGACCATGTCCATCCCTTTATGACTACAGTGTACCCATTTTCTGATGGCTACTTCCAGCAGGATAATGCACCATGTCACAAAGCTCAAATCATCTCAGACTGGTTTCTTGAACATGACAATGAGTTCACTTTACTCAAATGGCCTCCACAGTCACCAGATCTCAATCCAATAGAGCACCTTTGGGATGTGGTGGAACGGGAGATTCGCATCATGGATGTGCAGCCGACAAATCTGCAGCAACTGCGTGATGCTATCATGTCAGTATGGGCCAAAATCTATGAGGAATGTTTCCAACACCTTGTTGAATCTATGCCACGAAGAATTAAGGCAGTTCTGAAGGCAAAAGGGGTCCACCGGTACCCGGTAGCAAGTTGTAGCAAGTTGTACCTAAAGTGTGTGAGTGTGTGTGTGTGTGTGTGTATGTATATATATATATATATATATATAAATTAAATCCCTGACAAACTGAAACATTTCCTTAATTTCATATTTTTTTAATCTGAACTATTTGTTTATATGATAAGAAATCAGGAATTAACAATGTAACAAAATATGTTATAACTATAAAAACAATAGGTAGATATGTAACGGAGACCAGCAAGTATGCTGTTCAAGTGAACCTCACTCCCCTGATCTCAAGAGACGTATAAGTACCGCGGCCATCTAGCCTCCTGGTTAGCGCATTCTCCTCCCACGTGGAAGATCAGGGTTTGAGACCCGGGGACCCATTACAGATGGATAGATAGATATAGTTTGCACATAGCCTATTAATAATATATATATAATAAATAAATGATGTATATTAAAATATATTATATTTATATTAAAATATAATATAGTTTGTATTTTATTACAATTATTTTATTGTTATCATTCTTTCTCTTTACAGACTCCATCCACACTTATTTTGGTGGCACAATAGCCTATTATTTCAGCTTCCTGGACTTCTACACTTTGTCATTGTTTCCTCCAGCCATCATAGGCCTCTTCATCACGTTTTTCCTCCCCAGTGCAAACTTCTCCAGTGGAAATAAAACTGAGAGCGCGCCGGCACCCCCGAAGAACGACGATGACCAGCCTTCAGTCAGCTCCTACATGGTGCAAGCAGTCTTCAGCATGCTGTGGTCCACAGTATTCATGGAGCTGTGGAAGAGAAGGAGCGCAGCTTTATCCTATCGCTGGGGCACTTTCAATTTAGCTGATCAGTTTCAAGAGCCCCGACCAGGTTTCCATGGAGAACTCGGCACCAATCCGGTCACGGGCAGACTGGAGCCGCTGTTTCCCGAATGGAAGAGGAGGCTTAGGATAGGTCTGGTGTCATTGCCTGTGGTCGGGGTGTTTTTGGGTCTGGTGGTCATGGGGATGTCAGGTTTCTACTTCTTTGAGCGCCTGGTCTCAAACTGGCACAAAGCATCTGGATCATACTTCACCGTAGCCTTGCTATATCTCCCTTCTATAGCCCATATTGTCTACACTAATGTGCTGGGGAATATATATCGCAACGCGGCCTTGCAGCTAACAGAAGCAGGTAAGAAAAAGATCTATAATCTTGTCATATTTTGCTAAATATTCTGTAAATAGAAAAAAAAAAAAAAGTAAAAAAAAAAAAAATAGTAAAAATATCCAAAGAATATAAAAATAATATAATGTTTTTGTAGAAATAATTAAAATGCACATTGCTTTGACATATTCAGATACACATATTCTTAAAATAGACCCCTGATAAACATACTGAAAATGTTTCTTCTTGCTTTTCTGTCATATTTTTTTAATCTAAATAAAATTAATTATTTGGTGTATATATATATATATATATATAATATTCAATTATTAAAATAGTTAGAAAATTTTACCAAATAATTAATTTTATTACAAATATATTAAATATTTAATTTATTATTATTTAGAAATATTTATAATAATTATTTATACGCACACACACACACACACACACACACACACACACACACACACACACACACACACACACACACACACACACACACACACACACACACACACACACACACACACACACACACACACACAATGTTATACTATATTAAATATAGCTACCTCTTTTGTCTTTCAGAAAATCATAGGGAAGAATCATCTTTTGACTATCATCATACCACCAAAGTCCTTGTGGTGAGTTTAATAATTGTATACATATCCATATGTTGTTTTTCCCCACCACCACTTATAAATAACCTGTCAGAGTGTGCTTCATAGCATGTGTTTTACCTCAAAGATCTCAAGTGTATTTTAAATGCTGATAATTGTATGTCTAGACAAGTATTTTCTGCAGGACTGTGTAATTCTAAATGAATGCGCCTCTCTCTCTCATTCAGTTCACCTTTTTCAATAACTTTGCTGTGCTGTTCCACATTGCCTTCTTCAAGGAGGACATGCCTCTTCTGCGCAAGGTGGGAATTTTCTCAGAAACCGTTCTCACATATAATCCTAAGATTTATATCTCAACACAATATCCGTGATCTGCTCCCCAGAGGCTTTCCTCTCTTCTGATCGTGACTCAATTGGTGAATCAGTTCACTGAGGTGGTGGTTCCTTTCCTGGTGGACCGTTTCATCACATCTGCAGACAGGAACCTGAAGGAAGATGATCCAGAGGTGGACCATCTCCAGGCTCAGGGCAGTCTGCCGACTTTCCCAGTGAGTAGCAATCAAATAAGCTTAAATATCAAGAATACAAGAATTATATTTTCCTTAAATTCTCAATCTTGTTCCTCTTCAGGGCCTGTTTGCGGAGTACATCGAGCTGCTGGTTCAGTTTGGCTACTTGAGCCTTTTCTCTTGTGTTTATCCTCTTACTGCCCCTCTGTTACTGCTCAACAACCTCACAGAGATCCGCACAGATGCCTACAAGCTCTGCAAGCTCTTCAACAAGCCCTTTTCTGCCCCTGTGGCCAACATGGGCGTATGGCAGGTCAGATTGTGATCTGTCCTGTATATATGGATGTTTGAAATGCTTTATGATACTGGGTTCTAATACTGAGTGTTTTTGTCTTCTTTTTAGACGGCGTTTGAGGTGCTGAGTTTCTTCTCGGTCATGTCGAACTGTTGGCTGCTGCTTCTGTCGCCACATGTGAAGGAACTCACAGACGACGCCGGTCTCAGCAGCAGCAAAGTTCTCGTCATTGCTGTCATTGTGGAGGTTAGAGAAGATTTTGGTACAGCCTTGAAAAATAGTCTGTCCAAAAATGAAAATCGTAAACACAAGTTTAAAAAAGAACAAAGTTGAAATTTTGTTGTGACGTAAATTTTCCTTTGGGTCCCCCAGATTTGGAAGAAAATGTGAACTATCCCTTTAAATCAATGTGACTAATGGTGTGTTCAAGTCGTGTTTGTCAAGATTGTGTTTGATTACAGATGAACACCACCACAAAGTTGTAATTACAAGCAAGATTGTTGTTGTTGTTTTTGAAAATGTGTCCCTGTCAGTCCCCATGCTCACAAAATGCTAATGCTAAGCTGTTCTGAAAGAGGTATCCATCGATCACCATCTTGCTCCAACCAAAGTGTTTTAAATGCACCTAACATTGTAATAACATCTTCCTAACTCGACTTGTACTAGCATTTATCTGGAGTGAATTAGCTGGCTGCCAACATGCTTTATTTGTGAATATATATTGTGGCTTAATTGTTTCTTATGCTGGTTTGCTTCTCTAGCATGCCCTGATCATGGTGAAGATGATTTTGGCCATCATGATCCCTGATGAACCGGATTGGGTCCGAATCAAGAGAGAACAAATCGAGTATCACTCTATGCAAGCATTTAAAAAACAGGTAACTTTAGCTACTAATGTTAACTGTTAGCATTTTGCACTCTAGTATTTTGTTTAACAAGCTGTATTACATTTAAAGTTTTTATCTATATACAAAGGTGAGACAAAAAGTGTAGCAGTAACCACTATGCTAGTTTTAGCTGTTAGCATATAGTTAGCAACAGCAGCCATAATGAAATGGCCTGTCATTTTTAGCTATTTTCCAACATTGATAATAATGCTGACAGAATGTCATCTGTTTTTATTAATTTATTGCAAAATTTAATCTCTTTTCTTATCAAAGACTAAAGGCCCCATATGATTATTAACCAACAAATTATTTTAAATCTAATGTACGTTATGGACTGTTTACATAACCAGAAATGTCATTAAATATAATTTTCTGTTTCACAGAGGATCATGCGCTCTCGTGCGGAGGACAAAGTCCCTTTGAAGGCCTAAATGGAAGAGTAACCAAAGACTATTTCCATAGAGACAATCAGAAGAAGGGCGGTGCTTGGCTGTAAAGTCATATTTAGCTTGCTAATATACCATATGGCACCGTGTACCAAAGATAGCTTTTATAGTTTACAGGGTGTTTCAGCCCAAGTTAATAATTGTTTTGCGTCAGTGGTACCTTTTTGAAAACTACTGAAAAGAGATTATTAAGGTCAAGGACGATACAATTAAGTTCTCCACAATCACTATGAAATAGCTCATTTAATTTTTTTTCTTGCTGTTGTTTGGTTTGTATATTTGTTTTTACTTGATTTTTTTAATATATTGTGATGATTTTAACTTTTTGTCCTAGTTGTATTTTTACATTTCATCAAAAGTGATTGTATTATTACAGCTTATTTTGCTGGTATGAATAACCACCCAACGCTTGCTTCACTGAATATATTATGTAAATGTTAAGTGATGTAAGTGGCCTTGAAGAAACTGATAATAAATATTCTACAAATGGCTTTAAACTGAGAAAACCACATAAAACAATAAACAGCCATACATGAAGATGGTCTAGTGCTCTAATTCTAATAATAATAATAAAAAAGGACAACACAAGTGGCAGTTTAATCAGTTTTAATAAATAAATATAAAAATAAATTAATCTCATTGAGACACAGTTTTAGTAAGGGTCAATGGGACTATAGACAAACCCAAATCCGATGCTTTGAAGGATGGATACCCATTTCAAATGAGAAACATCAAAATAAGAAGAAAATTAAATGTTGATTACGAAAATATAGTGCATGTCTGGTTGTACGTATATATCACCCTGCCCTCTGATTGGTCCAGAAGGTTGTACTTACAAATCATCCTAGGCCAGGATGGCTGTTCCTTGATTAAACATAGAATGGGAATGAAAATTATGGATATGTAATTTGTCTATATAGGCCTATATTTCTTGCTATCTCTCCCTAAAGCACCTCTTACATTATCTATTCTTCTGCATTTGGTCAAGCTTTTCTGTGGTCCAAGATTTCGCAAACAAAAATAAGTGAATTTGACATTTGCATTTTCATTGGCTACAGTATGTGACCAAAAAAACAAAATGAATTCACCGGTGACAAGTGCACTACGTATAGTGCAAAAAATTACGAACATGTGAAGTGACTGAATAGCTTTGACGTACTTTGACAGTAACCACAGTCACATTTGTTATCTAAATGATTCTGTGATGTGTTTAGGCTGTTTAGGAGGTAAAAACAACAGTAACCGCTAGCTTCACTCATGTCATTGCAACATATGAAGGCTGGATTTTGTCAATGTACATTTTAATCTAGTCTCAGCTATGCTATTTAACGTTACGTTAGCATACAGCTCTTCAAATATATTTACAACTATGACACAAGAAACTATATGACCTTTTTGTCAGTCACCAAACTAGTGTCGTCAAATTGCTACGTTCACTGAGTAAGATCTAAAAATGGAAGGGTTGAAATGTTTGGTATGTATACGGTGCAAGGGTCAAAATACAACATCATACCAATAGCATAATATGTCCAAAATATGACTGGATATTTCAAACAGCTTATCCCCTTACAACATATGTTAAAGATGCACCCAGAGGCAGATGAATAAACAAAAATAGATGTTATGCAATTAATCTCCCTCGCATATCTCCTTATGTAAAAAAAAAAGTGTCTTTGTCACCATCTTTCCAAAAAAAAAACCTTGATAACTCTCTAATACTCGATAAAAGCTTCATAATATTTCCAAGAATTAGCAGTTTTAAAACAAACTCTAAAATATAGCTCCAGGAAGACCAGTCTTCTGTTTTGTGAAATATTATGTCCATTTCACAAAAATCTCTCTTCATAAACTCTCAGAATAATCTCTGTTTGAGCCCTCTTCTGGTTTTTGTTTTTTTGTGAAAATATACAGATATACTTAGCATCTTTCCCTGGTCAGTCCCCTGCTCACAAAATGCTAATGCTATGCTAAGCTGTTTTGATTTAGCATGCTCTCATAACCATGCTCCCAAACTGTCACTGTATCAATGTGGCAAAGTGTTCTGCTTCCTGCCCCGCTGCCTAAGGGTAAAGATGCTAGCAAACATGCTAGCATGAGACAGTAGTGTAGGAACAACAATGCCAAAGCATGCGACTTTTTAAAAGTTCAGATTAAAGAACGTTGCCTCACAGTAGCCTGCAAAAAATAAGTCAAATGAAAACCAAAAACTTGTCAGGACTACTACACTGACTGGACAGGTAGTTCTTAAATCTAAACATCCACTGTTGTGATTGTTCATTGTCTGTTCTTGTGTTGGCTTATTATGTGTTGCTCTGAAGCATGGTCTTCACCCACACGCTTAGTGATATGACTGAACTCGGTGGAACTCTTATTGTGGGAAAGATATTACAGTGCAACATGACACGTTATTGAATTAAAGCTCCTACGCTAGCAAGACATACAATATTTCTAATCAAAGTCTCTGAGATAGCATAGACTATAGTGAGCAGTGTCAGTAGATACAGGTGTTCGTATACACAGCATTACCAAGAGGTTAACTGTTTCACAGGAAAGCAGCTAGGAATGCTGGGTTGGGAAAGAAAATAAAGATACAATAAGTAGATTGTGTGGAAAAGCACCTCTGAGGTAACAGTATAAGGTGAGAATACACTTTTTCTTTTATTGTCTGAACAACTGAGTTGTAGAGGTTGGTGGGTTTCGGTTGATATTAGTTTGTTCCTTGATCTTGGGATACAACCTCTACAACACATGGCAGCAGTTGTACTGTGCAAATGGGAGGAGCTTCTCTTTAGAGGTGGGCTGGATGTTGAAGGACAAGGCTTTTTCACAGAGTGGGAACTGCAGCAGACGGTCTCGCAAGTTTACGTTCTTGACCTTGCTGGGATCGACCCGGATAGCAGGGTCAGTATTAGTATCCCTGGTTCCCTGGAGGTCTTTTTGTGGTTTAGGTTGTACCTCCTCATATTTCTCGACTTCACCCGCAGTCTTACGCATCTCCACCCCATCGGGACACAGGTCCACACAGTGGTTCCTTGGCAGGGACCTTGGGGAACCACAAGGGGTTGACACCACCCCAACTTCAAGCAGTCGAGATTTGGCTAAGATGTTATTGTTGTTTTCTAGCGTGTCCTTTGAAGGTTCACGCTGTCCCCAGCAGCATTGCACAACATCTAGTCTGGGAGGTGGTGGGGGTCCATCTATATTTGGAGCTTGAATCTGTTCTCCTTCTTGCTCATCTAAAGACAAGCTAGGGTGGGTGAAAACACCCTTGTCCCTTCTTCTACCTGGTTGCTCTGTGTGGTTTACCTCTTCCACTTGGGCTTCAGTGTTTGGGGGCATCTGTCCTTGATGTTCCATGGTGCCAGAAGTGTTAGACACTGAATCCAAAGGCTTCTTCTGCTCTTCCGTGATTTCCGACCCTTCCTCAAGTTCCTCAGCCAGAGTTTCACAGTTTCCCATCACTTTACAAGACGGCCTCGCTGTTCTCCTTTGAGTCTCTAATAGCAATGATGTTGTAGAAGGTTTTGACGAAAGATCCGAAGGAAGAGGATCCAGTTTACCTGGTGCCACCTCAAGCTTCATCTCATCCCTGTTCTGCTCGTTTTCATCATCCTCATCCTCTTCTTCCTCACAGATCTGCTGTAAGGCTCCAAGGCTCTTGACAGTAGGTTGGTCCGGAGGTAGAGGGCGCAGACCGAGGCTCAAGCTGGGAGCCGTGCTGCAAAAGTCACTGAAGGAGTTGTCATGACGGTTGGGTTTGGGAGCCAGCAGGTCCCCAGATTCACTCACACCACGTCGGACATAGCCGGAAGACAGAGTACCGAGAGGCACTAAGGGACCTAGAGGTGCTCCTCTTAGTGTATCAGTCCGGGGAACTTGGCTCATCAAGTCCAGAGGTTCTGACATGGGTCTCCTGTAACAACAGTAACCAGTATTAGGAACCAATGTACCAAGGGTTATGTGGTAAGATTATCTCTACCACCTAAAAGTATAAAACACCTTCAGATTCAAAATTATATATGATATGTTTAAGAATACTGGGACTTACCGTGTATGTCTTTGTTCAGGAGAGAGACTTGACTGCTCTTGCTTTTCTCGAAGGAGTCGTTCTCCCAGCAAGTAGTACGTGGCTGTGATGTGGTTATATTTGTCAGCCTCCAGTGCTCTATCACAAAATATGAATTTGTATTAGCAACTTACATAATGCAATTCTGAAGAGGCCAAGCTGTTCTAAAACCAAAATAAAATATCCAAGAAGAATCAAGAGATACCCACTCCTGGATGGCATCTCGGTCAGCAATGCTGCCACCGGTCATGGCCTGCAGTATGAACTCGTGCTCCTCGGGTAACAAACTGCGGTGGGAAGTGAGCGGGGCGGCTGTGTACCCAGCAGGTGAAGGGTCAACACCCTGCAACCAAGAGTGGCCCTCGATCTCTGTCAGAGATGCTCGTTTAGCCGGATCCTTCTGCAGCATACGTGAAATCAAACTGATAGGAAAAAGGGAAAATGAGAGGGAGAGAATGATGAGAGATTGTTATTCGTTTTTAACCAGAGCAGAACGAGAACATCAGACATGACCTTCTGTCGGGGGAAAAAAGAAATAAGAAATATCCCATCTTCACAAATAGGCTTGATTTTGTCACCCTTCATCACTCTTGCTTCCATCTCACTTCATTTCGGTCTCTCTCTAGTTGCAATTTTCGTACTTTCCTTTTCTAGCAATCTTAATAAATATTTTCTGCCTAGCTGACAGGCGATGATTGCATAGACACATCTTGCCGGAATGAAAAGGAAGTGCTTATCTTTCTGCTGATTAATATTCATGAGCACCTGCAGAGAATTGGTGCTTCAGTGAGGCGAGCGAAAAGAATACGGAATTGGTTGGAACTCTTGCGATCCAAGCTCGTGTGTGTATGTTTGAATGCACTGCAGCTTGTTTATTCAAGGCATTTGAGTGTTTTATTTCACTGCGGTACTGGCACACATTTCTGAAATGTGCATCTCACACAGATGACCAGCAGGGGGAGATGTTTTCCCTTTCGAAGTGTGTTTTTTTAGATCTCTGAGTATTTGTTTATAATCCCACATGCTTCATTGCCCTTGAACATCAGCAGTCTCTTGGTGTGTTTAACCTCAAGACCTTAAATAGCCGTGAGGAGGAAGGGCAGGAAAAAAAGATGAAGAGCAAGATGAAAGACTGCCCGAAGACTCAAGTGTTCTCCACTAAGAAAACCCTTCCCATTAAAGGAAGCTTTTGATTGTGGTGGAGATCATGTGACCCAGTCACTATGTTTGGCTGTGCAGCCAAGCCCAGATGTGTAACACACACTCGTACACACACTCTTGCACAATTGACTGATTCAGACCTAAACTCAAGCCTGAGAGCTGTTGCTTTGGGGATGTTCTGACTACAAATAGCCTGGAATAAACCCACTTAAAAATAACTTCACTCTGACAAAAGGCAGCCTTGTGTAAAAATCTGGTCACTAGAGCTGCGGTGAACACACTTAAACGCAGGCTTGTGCACCATTTAGAGGTGAACTGAGAATGTTTTGTATGTTATAAATTTACATTCAAATGGAGTTACAAAAAATTTATGTTTTTATTAATACATTTCCTTTTTGTCAGCATGAATGACAATGATGATGATTAAATAAAATGTCATATTTTATAAATATTTTTCAGAATTGTATTTTATAAAGTTATGTGAAAACAATGTAGTGGACATTTTGTGGTTCTTAATGGTAAAATCTATTTCAAAAATACTTAACTAAGAGAAATAAGTCTCATCATCCGAGGACAAAAGTACTCTATATGAGGGAATTAATAGTCATAATTAGTCAAAAATTAATCATGCAATTGTGTATTGTTGCAAAGCATTTTTGTGACTTGATTTCAATTCAAATCCACATCATGCCCAAGCCTTTTTAAGAGCCTTACAAGATTATGATTCAAATAATATACTAAAGCTTAGTTAAGTAGTCAAGTGCATCTAATGAATCTGGAAAATCTACTTAAAGCCCTTATATAAAAAAATAAAATAGAAATTAGGGAGTTGCCATGACCTGTTACTTTCATTATCCGTCACCTGGCCCAAGGATGGAAATTCTGTGTGTCTGTCATAACTTGCTCCTAAATATAAATTCCAAGAGCATTTGCTCATCCAAACAGAAGCCTAACTGGCTTGCTCAAGCGTCATTTAGAGAACCATAACATGTGATTGGCTGGTACAAGCGGGTGTGAACTGATAAAGTACAGTATGTTCAGATGGGCTCTGGTCTACATGTAGATATGAAGTTTAGCGTGAAAGTGGTACAAACTGGTGTGTGAGTGTGAGTGCCAGTTCTCAGAGAAAAAAAACCCTACTACAACACCACTGTGTTCCAATGGCACACGGCTGTCGAGGACATCTTAAAAACTAGTCTATTTACTCAAGCATGTTTTTGTGGCCATGCATCAGATCGGGTCTTTGTGGAAAGGGTTTTACCAGGGTCATGTCTTTGGTAATACTGGTTTCCAGAAATAGTGAACTCAACAGCACCAGCATGGAAAGAAAAGACCATTGATATATGACGTCTGCTGACCCTGAAGAAAACACTCAGCAGATTTAATAAAACTTGTTACGTAATGCCCAACTACTATCATGCTGAAGAGAAGACTGTTTACATAACACAAAAACATCTATTTCTGTCATGTTTCCCAGTGAAACAAGTTTAATTTATGTCAGAAGCTAAATTGCTTAAGATAACATTGTTATAATTTGTTTACGTCTTAAATTAAATTCATACCCCAAATGTTTTTTTGTGTTTTATGCATAAATGTAGTGAGGTTCGAGCTTTAAAGAAGAAAATAACAAATGCCAATGAAGTAAGAAAAATGAACTAATAAAACAAAATATGTTGTCGTTAAACAAGTCATATTTAATGCAATTTTGCTTCAAGTAAAAAATTATAATAATGGAAAAGCAGAGTACAAATACACAATAACCTCCAGCCTTCTGGATTAAATCTGAGGAATCTGTTTATTAGTTGTGTGTGCCTGAAGAAAATCAAAGCTCAGATGACATACGTACTCTTTGCATTCTGGAGAGACGTGGTTTGGCACAGTGTAGCGACAGTCCATGATCATGATGAGGGTCTCGCTGTCATTGGTCTCTTGAAAGGGTGGGTGTCCACACACTAGCATGTATAGGATCACACCCAGTGACCAGATATCTGCAAAACACACAATAACAGACTAGAACTCAAATATTTCTTATTTATTTGCAACATTTATTTGTTTTAAATGCAGTCCAGGATCCAAAGAGAAGGGTAATAGGCTTTGTTCAGAAAAGATAAAAAAGCATGTCAGGGTTTTTATCCAACACGGTCCTCATGTGACATCCTCACACTATCAAAACCAACGAATACACAAAGAGAGGTTAAGTGAAACTAAAACATGAATAAAACCAGCCTTAACCTCTTCAACAGAGTCAATGTATGTCCTCAGACAACAATTAACTCTTAACTTAACCAATCATTAATCACCAATCGCTATAGACCTTATAAACGTGTTTCTGACCGAAATGACCCTGAAATTGTTTCCCTCACCCAAGGATCCCAGGAAGCCTGACAGAACATCATGAACCAAGAACAGAGTGAGCAGGACACGAAAAAAAGAGAAACGTAAGAGAGGGGGCGAGTAAGTCCCACAAGAGACATGTTTGTTTTAGTGGCGTACTTTTCCACGGTGGCGTTCCAAGAAAACAAACTTCCTCTTTGACTTGTGTGATATGTATGGAGCGTGTGAACAAAAATAAAACAAATATGGGTGAGAGGTCTAAGCTTTACTCTTTTAAGTCAGATTATTTTAAATAATAGGATCAGTTTAGATTTCCTTGGTTAGATCACTTATTTCATATTCATAACATTTCATTTCACCTTCAATTTGAAAAGAGTACTGAGAATGTGCTCATTTATAGTTTTGGTCTAGTGCGCTGAGCTGAGCGGCGGTTAAATACTGCTGTGATATTCTTGGAGTTCCATTTAGGCAAATACAGAAATTCAGAAAAGGCCAGAGGATGAATGCAAACATTAGATCCCCTGATATTAGTTAATTTAGTTTGAGTTATTTTAGTCTTTCAATCTAAAATAACACACACACACACACACACACACACACACACACACACACACACACACACACACACACACACACACACACACACACACATACATATATACACACACACACACACACTTTTCTAATTTTCACTTAGTTTATTTCTGGTATTTTTAATTTTATTTGAAGGAACAATTTTATACTTTTTTATTATGGTTTAATTTGAATTAAACATTAACATCAAATTATGTATTATTAAATTATGTATCTTTTAAATAATAAAACAACAATAATAATATAGTACAAACTATTTGACATGAATCACCATTCACCGAGCAGGTTTCAGCTCAAGGCCTTCTTCAGTGCGTTGAATAATTCAGTCCCTCCATCCACTTTTTAAATCATGAATTATATCGACGTCATTATGTTAAGTCTCTAAAATCACACATATACATTCCACATATACTATACATTCCACATAAACACACATAACATACATAGAGGATCCCATATTTATTAGAGTTTCACAATTTAAAATATTGTGTGTATATTTATATTTTAAATACGAATAAATGAAATATTAAGTGACAAAAGAGCATGGTGCAAACGTCTTGAACTTTCCCATTTAAACAACAGCTTCAAATCTGACATGCTGTTCTCTCTGTGTGTGTGTGTGTGTGTGTGTGTGTGTGTGTGTGTGTGTGTGTGTGAGGATCAATTCTGTGTGAAAGAGCATCTACTGTGTGAATCAGAGCAAAGGATCAGCGTGAGAGACAGTCCAGAGAGACAGCATTGTCCAAGCAGTGTCTTTAACAATAAGCCCTCTCTTCTTCTCTCTGTACTGTGTTCCTCCACAGATACAGACAGACAGACATGTCTCGTACTGGCATGCATGCATGCAGCTTCTTATTCTACGTCTATTGAAAGGCACACATTAAGCTCAATCAAATGCTTATATAATATATTTCTGGTTGGACATGAATAGAAATACGACACCAAAGTGCTATCAGGTTTAAGCTGCATAAAAATCATGATATCCTTAATTAAATAAGTGCATTAATATTATAACTAAAACTTAATTTTAGTACTCAACTGATTTTGTTAATTAAACTAGCTTTACATTTATCCATCACAAATATAACATATGAAATAGTTTCTTGCAAGAAAACCTGCCTTGACAAATAATGTTATGTGTGGAGGTGGCAGGAATGATGAGTTATTGTACGTTTTTTTTATCTTGTTCCATCTTGTTTAAATAAAATACGTCACAGCAAGATAACTCTGTGTCCCCACAGTTTTAAGAGCAGCACGCCTCTCTGTGTGTGAGTGCCATGTGACTACAGTTTACACAAAACACTTTACACACAATGAAGGCTAACAAGCCGATCTGTGTTGAGCTTACATAATGTGACAACTGTGTGAAATGTCTCGAGACTTGAGGTTTTGTTCAGATTCTAAGATACTAGGATTCAAATTATAGTAGACAGCAGAATCTCTATATCTATATAAAATATATTTACTGTAGATATCAAATAATAGTAGAAGTGCACTGTTTTGGATCTTATCTTTAGAATGTTTAACATCTTTAAATTATCTCTGATATGGACTCCTAGGTTATTTTTAAAGTATAGAATGTTGAATTTTGAAACTTTGAATCTTTAAAATCTTTATGCTGAAATCAGCTGAATTTAATTAGAATATTCGGACATCTAGAATCTTAGAAAATTGCACTACTATTCAAAACTGTTTAATGTTTGTTTTTTTGGTAAGACTTTATGTCTTTTTCCATGAAATAAGTTTCTTATGCTCACCAGGGCTCTATTTTGATTTATTTTAAAATGTAATTTATTCCTGTGAAGCAAACCTGAATTTTCAGCATCATTACTCCAGTCTTCAGTATCACATGATCCTTCAGAAATCATCCTAATAATGCCAATTTGCTGCTCAAGAAACATTTTTGAATATTATCAATGTGGAAAACAATTGTGCTGCCAAATATTTTTGTGAAAATTTACATTTACAAAGTTTTTCAGGTTTCTTTCCTAAATAGAAAATTCAGAACAGCATTTATTTGATTCAGAAATCTTTTGTAACATTGCAAGTTACTTAAATGCCGAGTAAGACTGCATGTTGGAGAAGGTGTTTAATTATTGAAATGTGTGTGTGTGTGTGTTTGTGAGATGTCACCGAGTCAGTCTCTCCCAGCTTATCTATCTCAGAACATCTCTGATCAGCAGTGTCGACAACCTGAATCCTGATGACACTGAGCTATTTCGCACGCACGCTACCCACGCACCCACGCACACGCACCTTTCTATTGATTTCTATTGTTTTACAAAGAGCTAGATATTTTCTAACCTTTAACCTAACCGACACTCATATTTTCTGCATTTTAATTATTTTTTTTACATATTTAATATTTTTATCAAACCATTTTCCTCATGAAAACGTGAGGACATTTGGTTCCTACAAAACTCGTATGCGTTCACATGTTGTGTTTTGAATAGAGGGGCAATTACAGCTTAGATGTGTGTGTGTGTGTGTGTGTGTGTGTGTGTGTGTGTGTGAGCTGGCACTGAGTGACTGAACTCTTGTGAGTGGATTAGAGCAGAGCAGCTGATTACTGACTATGAATAAAACCTCTCACTGAGCTAATGAATATTCAGCCATCCACACACACACTGGCTCAAGCTCATGCATGCACACACACACAAAAAAGAAGAAAATAAATATTTGCACACACATACATACAGTGGAAACGGGACCCTTCTCTGTTCACATTAGATATCAGCTTCCCAGTGAGGCTTTCTACTCTTTCCCATCTCTCTCTCTCCTGCTACTGAGGTTAATGGCATCAGCTTGACCTAGAACTGTTAGACAAGAAGGCTTTCCAGATGAAGTTTCAGATGCCAGCCTGTGCCCAGCAAACTTCAGGAGCTGATTAAACCACTAGGCAGCGGGCCACAGCAGGGTCAGCCGACAGGCATTACCGTGCCTTCACAAGAGATGCTTAACAGACTAGCATGTGAAATGTAAAAATGTAACTCTAGCATTTTATGATGGAAAAATGTAATTATCAAAAGGGATGATAAAACGCGTATATCTGTTGACATTGATGACCTAGACCTATATTATTAACCATTTATTATTTTAATATTCTTTTTTTATTATTGTTGTTAAAAATTATAAATATTACTATTTTAATATTTCATTTAATTTTTTAAAGAATAACTAATAATATTAATTATTATATGATTTAATGAAAAATAGTATGTTTTTTTACACTGCAATGTAAAAGTATTTACGGCTTTCTTATGAATTTCTTCATTTTCAAACATTAAATCATCAAGCTTTTATTTTGGCTGTAAAACCACAGGGAGACTTCTCTTGTGTTGACAACAGCTGGTTTATAAGAACTTCTCGTTTGCTTCAGCAGGTTTAAGAAGATAGTTGGCACATGTTGTGGTCTCAAATACACACTATACGGGATCTAAACTCAGAGCAGATGCACAGATAAAGTTAATGTGAAGCAGCCTTTACTGTGAACCGAGAGACTAAAAATGGTAGATCATGAGCTGCCAGGCTTCGAAATTATGCTATAGCTTAGTGCTGTGATTTATCCAGAAAAATTGTGTGGCCCTACAAAGGACATGCATCCAATTCCACAGTATTTAAGTGTAAAAATGCACCTGAGAAGCTAACTAAATTAGCCAGATGCTAACATGGGCAGGTTGTGCGACATGCTCTCATCTTCAAAAACCATGAATTATACAGAGTCAGGAACCATTGAGAGTGAGATGAGCTTGTTTCACCAGAACGACTCAATGAATTCAGGCTAACATGCTAACTGCTAAACGACAGCTATAGGAAAGCTTCTCCATTGCGTTTGTGTGTGTTTACTGTTCATTTTGACTGACCCAGTAAGTTAAACATCTGTAATGCATGACTATTCAGCCCTTATCTGCTCTAGTTCTAGGCTACCGTGGATAGATTTTGCTTGGAGAGAGGCGAGACAAGCCCTCAGGTTCACACGCTTCTAGAATCCTAGCGTGCGAGCAAGTGTGTGTGTGTGTGTGTGTGTGTGTGAGTATAGCCTCCTTTGCACGCTTTGCTGGGTCTCAGCGGAGACTGACCCACTTTGTGCAGATCTAATCCTGGCACATGCAGCCTCTGTTAGAATTACTGTCCCATCGTCACATGACGCTCTGGCAGAAAATATCATACAAATATGATATTAATAATGTCAGAGCAAAGGAGCGGAAGGGCACACATGGCAGCTCAGCACACATCTGTGCTCTAGAAATCCCTAGTGAACTGGAACCAGAGAGAGACAGACAAGTTCAGTGTCAGCCCTGTAAGTCTTCATCTTCTGTCTGTCACAATGTTAAACTCAAGTGTCCTCTAAAGTCTGTCTCTCTCTCTGGCTCTCCACCTTTCCTTCTCTGTATCTGTCAAACGGGAGTCTACAGCTTCATCGTTCATCATGAGCGTTGCGTTTTTAAGACAGTGTGTCAAGCTAAAAAATAGTTCAACTTGCAAAACACACCCCTAGAACCCTACGTTCTGTTCTATTCTGTTCTATTTTTGAACAAGAACCTGAGTTGAATGAATGCACCCTAAGAAACACACCAGATCAGGGTCAGGGAAACCCAAACCTGGCCTAATTATTCCAAGTTTTACTACGACCAATTAAAGGAACACTCCACTTTTTGGGGGAAATAGGCTCATTTTACAACTCCCTTAAAGTTAAACAGTTGTTTTACCATTTTTGAATCCATTCAGTCAATCTCCGGGTCTGGCGGGAGCACTTTTAGCTTAGCGTAGATCATGGAATCAGATTAGTCAATTTCATCTCGCTCAAAAATGACCAAAGAGTTTCAATATTTTTCCTATTTAAAGCTTGACTCTTCTGTAGTTACATCGTGTACTAAGACTGATGGAAAATGAAAAGTTGCGATTTTGTCGCAATGATATTACGCAGCGCCTGAAAGTAGTCCCCTGCTATATCATAACTAGTTACCTAGCTGGGGACTACATTCAGGCGCTGCGTAATATCATTGCACCTGCTGCACTCATGGTACGGCAGCAAAGTTCCTTGATTATTACGCCAGAATTGGAGTATCGTTCCTAGCCAAATCGGCCTAGAAAATCACAACTTTTCATTTTCCGTCGGTCTTAGTACACGATGTAACTACAGAAGAGTCAAGCTTTAAATAGGAAAAATATCTAAACTCTTTGGTCATTTTTGAGTGAGATGCTAACGGTCTAATCCGATTCAATGATATATGCTAAGCTAAGCTAAAAGTGCTACCGCCAGACCCAGAGATTGACTGAATGGATTAAAAAACTGTAAAACTCAACTGTTTAACTCTAGGGGTGTTGTAAAATGAGCCTATTTCCCAAAAAATTGGAGTCTTCCTTTAAGTCACCTAGTCATTCGGGCAACCTAACAACTAGTCACTTTTGAAAATATTATGAATCTCAATTTTAAATATAGAAAACATTAGATCGTTAAAATCTTAAATCTATGAATCTTTAAAACTATAAATCTCTAGAATCTATGACTCTTTGAATCAATTTAGAACCTTTAGAATCTGTGAATATATAAAAATGTGAATTTATCAGTTAAACTATGAATTTTTTAAAACGGTTAATTATTTAAAACTATGAATCCTTAGAATCTACTCTAAATCTATGAAGCTTTACAATCTCTAGATGAGAATCTTCAGATCTTTAGAATCTGTGTTTTAATATTTTAATCCATGAATCTATTAATCAATCTACTATATGAAGCTTTCAGTCCTTGTAATTTAAAAACCTGAATCTTTGAAACTATGAATCTTTAGAATCTCTGAATCTATGTTAAACCCATGAAGCATGATGAATCAATGGAGTCACTGAGAATTTTTTGAATCTTTAAAACTATTAATCTTTCCATCTTTGTAATCTTAAACTGTGCATTTTTATAATCTTTGGAATTTTTTAATCTATTTTGAAACAATGAATCTTCAGAATTATTAAAATAATTAGAATCTTCAGATAAATAACTAAATCTTCCAAATACATGTGAAAATATAACTATGAATTTTTTTTAACTAAATTTTGTAATCTTCAAAATGTTTATAATCTTGCAATTCTAAAGATTGTTTGGAATATTTTGAATCTTGGAATGTTTGGAATCAGTGGAATGTTCAGAACCTTAGCGTCTTTAGAATCGTTTGAATCTTAGAATCTCAGAGCAGTGAAACGGAACAGTACATACTGCAGTTCAGAGTCTGTGCTTAGCTCACATCTGTGCTCTAGAAAGCTCTTCTGAACTGGTCAAAGACAATAACAAGAAAGAGAATGAGAGACAGAACAATCTGTTGTCAGTCCTGTTACTCTTCATCCTCTTGTCTGAGTCAATATTAAGCTCAAGTGTCCTCTAAAGTCTGTCTCTCTGCTTGCCCCAGTCTCTCTCTCATTGAATCTCTCTCTCTCTCTCTCTCTCTAAATCTGCTTTCTTCGTACATTGAATCTCCAGAGCTTAATAAGGTGACTGGGTCTGAACAATGGAATGGATGATGGATAGAAGGAACGTGAGTTCACAGCTAGACACATTCATCCTACAAACAATTTTCAAAGACACAACATTTCAGCACATTCTATACAAGAAAGTCCCAGACCAATGCACTGGCTGACACAACAGAAAAATGTACAGCAGGCAGCAAAAACATTCTATACATCACTATGGTCTGCTAATATGGGTTTTTAATGGTCTTAATGTCAATGTTGTTTGGAATCCATTTCACCACCATTTAACTCGAATTTGCTGCAGCGACTCGGAGTCTGAATGTTGTAAATTGAGTCATGTGTAGGACTGACCTGACACAAATCTCCAAGCTTGACCCCTGCTAGAGCACAGATGTGCTGTTCATTCAGTAGATTTCCGCTCGGCAAACGGCAGCGATTAAACCCATAAGAGGCACGTGGGGAGAGGAGAGGATCAACTATGAGAGGAGAGCGAGTCGTCCCGGTGTTCTTGTGACACAGACAGAGTTTGATGTGCAGGCCAGCGTGCCTCTGCGATTTAATCCCTTGGCAGATTAGTTTGACTGTGCTGCATGTAAATGTAAATTTAGCCCTCTACTGAAGACTGATTGACTGAATAAAAGGACACACTTGGAAACATAAATATATATATATTTTTTTATCTTTGGAATTTTAAAATCTATAAATCTTTGAAATGATGAAGTTTTAGAATGAATCTTTGGAATCTCTTTTGAATCTATGAATGTTTAGTTTTCTTTTTTAAATATTAGAATCCATGAATCTTTCAATGTTTGAATCTTAAAATCTATGAATCTTCAAAACTATGAATCTTTGAAATGCTTTTGAATCTATGAATCTTTAAAATCATGAGAATCTTAAAGGGATAGTTCACCCAAAAATGAAAATTACCCCATGATTTACTCAGCCTCTATCCATCTACATGTAGTTGTATATGACTTTCTTTTTTCTGACAAATACAATCAGGGTTATGTTAAAAATGTCCTGCATTGCTCTTCCAAGCTTTAGCCAGAGAATGGTGGTCAAGATTTTGAAACCCCCAAAAAAGTGCATTCATCATAAAAAGTGCTCCAGGGGGTTAATAAATGACTTCTGAAGCAAAGCAATGCATTTGTGTAAAAATCCATATTTAAAACTCTATAGACCATAATCTCTAGCTTCCACTAACTGCTGTATGCGTGTTCATGAAAGAGTGACATTTAGGGTATGACGTGTGGAGTATTTTTTTATGATGGATGGATGCACTTTATTTTGTTTAAAAACCCTGACAACCATTTGCTGCCATTTTTAAACTTTTTTAATACAACTCTGATTGTATTCGCAAGAAAGAAGAAAGTCATATACATCTAGGATGGGTTGTAGGTGAGTAAATAATGGGGTAATTTTCATTGTTGGGTGAACTATCCCTTTAAATCTATGAAACCTTGAAACTATGAATCTTTACATTCTATGAAATCTTAAAATCTATGAATCTTTGAAACTATGAATCTTGAAAATCTATGAATCTTTCGATCTTGTGGGTGATTTTGAATGTGAATTTGGCTCAAATGTGATTATCAAGGATTTTAAATGCATTCTGATGGACTGGCTGAATGAAACGACATGCTTGGAAACAGAGAGAAGAAGAAAAACTGTGATAGAAGAATCTGTAGGAGGTGCAATGTCCATAAAAAGACAGTTTTGTCACTTACCCACTGCTGGAGCGTCATACTCTTCGCCTAGCAGTATTTCTGGGGCAGAGTATGCTAGCGAACCACAGCTGGTCATCAACATGGTCCCGGGTTGAAAGTGGTTACTAAAGCCGAAATCTGTCAGCTTCACTGTCCCCTGCTGCCTGAAGAACACCACATTTCTCCGGCTTCAGATCCCTGTGGACAACGTGCAGACGATGGCAGTAGGCTATCGCTCGAATGATCTGCGCAAAGTGCACTTTCGCCGTGTCTTCAGCCACCCCGCCTTCATGACGCAAGATGTAATCATACATGTCACCTCCATCGCCCAACTCTAGAATGAGGTACAGCTTGGTCTGTGTATCGATGACCTCATACAGTCGCACTACATTGGGGTGCTGGACGAGTTTCATGCAGCGGACTTCTTGAAGTAAGTGGGCGGTTGCTAAGTCATCAAGTTTTGTCTTGTCGATGACTTTGACTGCTACTAGTTGGCCTGTGAACACATGACGGGCTAGTTTGACCACAGCAAAATGACCTTTTCCCAGTGTGCGGTCTAGGTCATATAGGCCGGCTATCTTGCCCTCATAACCACTTTTGATGGCAGCCATTTTGGATCAAGCAGTGGAGGTTCAGTTGAAGGACTGGGCTCTCTTACCAGAGGGAGCTGAAGGAAACTGGAGCTCTACTGAGACATCACCTGTGGAAAAACAAAAAATATAAAAGACAGTGAGAAACAACATACTGAATATAAACAGTAGACCCTAAAAATATTAGACATAATGACATTTTACCTCATGTATTGGGAAGATTAACTAAGTAATGATGCTTGCTAAGACAAGAACCAACAACCATAGACTGCATAGAAGCAAGCAACTGCAACTGCAACTGAAACAAGCAACTGCATAGAAATGTGCTAACTCTAACAACTATAAAACAGCACTCTCACTTGTGTGGTACGGCTTAATAGAATGGTAAAAGGTTTCTGTATGGCATCAGGCTGGAAAACCCTTTTAGGAATCTTTAAGTGGAGGGGGTGTAGTGCTCTGTGTTGAAACAAGCTACATATAGAGGTGAACTGCACTTGACTTTCACATATGCAGCATTATTGAAGCGAGGAAGGCGAGTGTGTGAGCACAAGTTAAGCTGTCAAACAGGTTTATACTGATCTTATGTGTTTGCTCAAGAAAAGACGAGTACTATTGGTATTTGTCTGTAAGAATGCCAGACACTGATCTTAAAATCTTTCGAAAAAAATCAATTGTCTCAGAACCAAATGATTATTATGGTCACACAGTGCTTACTTCGTAGTACAACAGTTACTTAGCAACAGTATTTATTTACTATTACTAAGAACTCCAAACAAATCCACCCTGTTACTTAACAGAGAACTCCTCTATTATCAGACTTCTAGGGAGGGACAATAACTGCATGTCCAAGCACGAATATGGCTGTCTACTACAAATTCAGCCGACCTGGAGGTAATGTCATGATGCATGCTTTAAACATCATAAGTTAAAATCCAAGCAATACATACCCCCCCAAAGAAACAACCTGAGAAACACACTAAAAGAACATACAAAACAGCATAACATATACTAAAATAACCTTCCAGAGAGATAATTGAGGGAACACACACACACACACACAAAAAAACTTACAGATAAATATGCTCTGATGGATTGGACACAAAGAGAAGAGTGGAAAAAAAGGGTAGTGAGAGGAGAGTAGTGCATTTTGGGACCTAGCGTCAGAGGAGTCGGGTGACAGAGGCATAGCACAAATGGTGTAGATCAATACCTGTAATACAATATCATTATTAGGGGTGTGAGTGCATGTGTGTGAGGTTTGATGAAAGGACCTGAATAGTTAATGACCAATAATAGAGGTTGAACAGAGCACTGATGCTATGATTCCCATGTTATTGTTAACTAAAAAACTAAAACCAAAACTAATACAAGTATTGTTCATACAGTGCTGCTTGAAAGTTTGTGAACCCTTTAGAGTTTTCTATATAAGTCCTGAAAGTAGACAAAGAGAACCCAATCAAACAAATGAGACAAAAATATTTATTTCTCTATTATATTGTCATTTATTTATTCAAGAAAATGATCCAATATCTGTGAGTGGCAAAAGTATGTGAATCTCTTGGATTAGCAGTTAATTTAAAGGTGAAATTAGAGTCCATCTGTGCAGAGCTGTTTTCATTCAGTGCAATGACTATCACATGTTAGTACGTGACCTGTTTTATTCAAAGAACAGGGATCTATCAAAGTCTGATCATGTTTGTGGAAGTGAATCATGTCACGAACAAAGGAGAATACTACTGAGGACCTCGGAAAAAGAGTTGATGTTACTCATCAGGCTAGAAAAGGTTAGAAAACCATCTCTAAAGAGTTTGGACTCCACAAATCCACAGTCAGACAGATTGTGTACAAATTGAGGAAATTCAAGACCACTGTTACCTTCAGTGGTCTTGATTACGAGAAGTGGTCGACCAACAAAGATCACTCTAAAGCAGAACATGTAATAGTCTGCGAGGTTGCAAAAGTTCCCAGGGTAACTTCTAAGCAACTAAAGGCCTTCATCACATTGGCTAATGTTAATGTTCATGAGTCCACCATCAGGAGAACACTGAGTAACCATGATGTGCATGGAAGAGTTGCAAGAAAAGCCACTGTTCTCCAAAAAGAAAATTGCTTGCTAAAGATCATGTGGACAAGCTAGAGGACTATTGGAGAAAGGTTTAATGGATGGATGAAACCAAATTAGGCCTTATTGGTTTAAATGAGAAGCTATTATGTTCGGAGAAAAGAACACACTGCATTCCAGCTTAAGAATCTTATCCCATCTGTGAAATACGGTGGTGGTAGTATCATGGCTTGGGCCTGTCTTGCTGAATCTTGGCCAGGACAGCCTGCCATCATTGATGGAACAATGAATTCTGAATTATACCAGCAAATTCTAAAGGAAAACGTCGGACATCTGTTTAAGAACAGTCTCAAGAGAATGTGGTTCATGCAGCAAGATAACAACCCCAAGCACACAAGTCATTCTACCAAAGAATGGTTAAAGAAGAACAAAGTTAATGTTTTGGAATGGCTGAGACAAAGTCCAGACCTTAATCCAATTCAAATGTTGTGGAAGGACCTAAGCAATCGGTTCATATGAGAAAACTCACCAACATCACTGAGTTTAGGTGGGTCTGTACTAAGAATGGGCTAAAACTCCTACATGTTATTGTGCAGGACTGATCAGCATTTACAAGAAACGTTACCTTCAGTTACTGCTTACTACACTGGATCCTTTTTCTCAATAAATAAATGACAAAGAAAATATTTTTCTCTCACTTCTTTGATTCAGTTCTCTTTGTCTACTTTCAGGACTTATATGAAAATCTGATGACGTTTTGAGTAATATTTATACAGAAATATAGAAAATCCTTTTTTATAATTCTTCACAAACTTTCAAGCAGCACTGTATACATAAATATAAGGTGAAATTTTGAATTTCTGAATTATTGAACGTTTTTAAAAATAAAATTCCAATTGTTAATAAATACTATAATAGTACATAAATAATACTGTAATAACAATGATGCATGCTCACACTCACACACATGAAAATGACAGTTCTTGTCTGACGGACTGAGAGTTTGTGGTCGATCGGTACACAATTACACACAAAAAATGTCATTCTTGAATATCTCAAATATGCAAATATTTGCACTCCACATACACATTCTATGTTTACTTATATAAATATATGCATATATAAATGATATGTTGTGTTTTTAAAGCACCAACTCACCAAAAAATGAGAACCTTCATTGTATGGAAGAGAGCAGTGTGAACATTCTTCATAAAATTTCCTTTTGTGTTGCCCGAAAGAAAGAAAGAAAGAAAGAAAGAAAGAAAGAAAAGGAGGTTTGTAATTCCAAGAGGGTGATTTAAATGACTGAATTTTCATTTTTGGGTGAATGATTCATGTTTTATTTTGTGTCTAATTCAGAGCTTCCTGCTTCTGACACACTGGTGAGCAAAACTTTGATGTTTTGTTGCCTTTTGTGAGATGTATTTATTTACTGGTTGAGACCGAAAGAAAAACAGAGCCAGATGACAAATGAAAGAGCAAAACCAGAGTACAAGGATGTAACAAAGACCGGTTGGCCTCCATATTGAGGAAGGATAGGGCTGTCCACCCTTTCCATGTTTAGCTCTATCATTTACAAAGCATGGCAGTATTTCCTAAAGGGAGCAGGGAGCACATATGGTGCTTCCTTCTGATAGCGTTCAGGCAGACACCCAGCATCCGTAGTTCACAGTTACACAAGACGCATACATGCTAACATACGCAGACATGGCATTTCCTCGCCTTCCTGTGAGCGAGGAACTCGCACATCGTGGAGATGGGAAACCAGCAGGCTCAGCGTTTCTGCGAGAAAATGTCCGCTGCCTGAGACGCTGGGGTCTTTTGTCACCCACTGCATGAGCATCAAAGGCAAGAAAACAGACCCGACTCATTTGTACGCCGATACGAAACACAAGCCCGTACACAGGGCTGTCAGGAGGCTCACGGTCTGACAGGAGGCACCAGGGGAGAGGTGTGAAAGGATGAGTCATCCCGCTCTCGCTTTTGGTGGAGGGAGGGCTGATGGACGAGCAGAGTGAAGAGATGTGAAAGAGATGCAGAGTTGGGGAGAATATAATGGGGTTTCCTTTAGATATGATCTCATCGCCCCATGTTCCCATCATGCAACATTCATGGTGATGAGGTCAGCGTGGCATAGTGGGAGCTTGCGTGCCTGCTGTTCAAAGTACATTAACGTGTACACTTGCACAAGCGGTAAAACATTGAAACCTCCGGTCTATCAGAAAAAATTCATATACTAGCACCAACATGTACATATTTAGAGAGTGGGTCTGAAATCTGTGTACAAACATTTTGACAAACAATCTGCGTACAAACATTTTCACGAACAAACCATGATTCACGAATAGTTTTCGTTTAATAATTTTTGTCCAATTGTAAAAATGTATTGTAAATTAAGATAAAATGTACAGCACACGTATGCCAAAAAACATACCCTTAGACTTAAGATGAAAATATTTATACAGATATTTTGATCTTTACAAAGCGTCATGTTTACTTGATAGTCACTAGAAGCAGTAAACGAAAAGGAAAGCCCTTAAATGGAAATGGTTTGGGTGGGTTTTATGCAAATGACTAATCTCCGGCACGCGGTTGCTCATTTAGAGTAGTAGTATATATTTATTTAATGCCATGTCAGCATCATAGGCAATTTTCATGGCAAAAGCCATTTTTGAAAATACAAGTAAAACAAATACAATAAAAACCAGCAAACCAACAAACACAAGCTATATTACCGCTCATTTAGAATAACAAGGTCAAGAACACATTCATGTGCATATGCAGGTGTTGTGAATTGTGCCAAAATTTTGTGAGAAGTTCTCCTGTGAGGAGTACAAATATGAAATAATCCACACAATTACTAGCTTTCCAAAATATAGTAAGCCACCTTGGAGAATTTTAAGGGCACACTTCTGACCGTTCTAAAAAGGTGGGTATCTGCCTCCTAAAAGTGCGTTCACGTCATGTCGTAATTACGAGATTCAAAATGTAAAAAGTGTTCATGTCCTCGTAAAATTTGTAATTACACCTAATAAACTGGGAATTCTCTGATAGCTATGCCTTGTATCACCTGACAGCCACAGATTCAGCCTATTTAGGCATTGATAGTTATGCATAATTCTGAGTCTGAGGGCGGAACAGCACAGAGTAGAATGTCATGTGTTGTCTTCTCGAAATTACGGTAATTAATTACAACATGGCATGAATGCAGCATACCATGTTACCAAATTTAGCCCAAATTCAAAGGAAGCATCAAATCTGGGAAAGCAATCCCAGAGTGCATTGCAATTAGCTTGAATATTGAGGACAACGTGAGAAATGTTAATTTTAAATATAATCAAGGGTCATTCACACAAAACATATTTTTTGTATTACACTGGTCTACGTTTCCATGAAAACATGACTAGATGGACACATTTGACCATTGAGCTTACATTTTGCACACGAGATGGCTTTCTATGAATTAGTCGCTGAAGTTAAAAGTCTCTAGGTTTTTTTCACATTTATTATTATTTTATTTGTTATATAGCCTAATTATGATGAAACTTATAAAATAAATATTTCTTATCTAAAATTTGTGGACAGTGCTTACAATATTGCAATTAGTTTTGCATTTAGTTCGCTAATAGCAAACTCTACTGAAACAAATTGCAAGTCAAGTCTATAGTGCGTTATTTGTTGCTGACGTAGAATGTTACAAGTTCGTCACTTATGAGGTTACATGGCAAACAGGATGCTATCTTAGAAGGTAGCTGTCTATATAACCAGTAGACAGTGAGGTTGCTTCATTTTAGTACAAAGCCCATGTGGTGACTTTATTATACACTATTTTTATTACTTGTCTTTCCCTTTCCACTCAGTTTAAAAATTTTAAACTAAACCCTTAAACTTAACCCACATAAGTTTCCAGTGACATGCAGTTTGTCTGTAAACACAAATCAGCTGCGTTGCGTGACAAAAATCACAGCCAATTGGAAGAAATTTGGTCTGGACTAGGTGACCTGCGCTCCTCTCTTGTCATGATTCCCTCAGGCATGCCTTGTGATAGAGCTGATGCGTCTTAGAACACTACTGTGACACACACACACACACACACACACACACACACACACACACACACACACACACACACACACACACACACACACACACACACACGTCTTCTCCTTTTTAATCTGAGGCACAAAAGAATCACTATGAAACCCCCAAACTTGGTCGTTTGCCAGCACGAGCACACACCATATATTGCACATATGCTCACACACTTGCATGTGCACACAAACAAGCACACTGCTGAGTCTAGGACTTTGACTGCATGCTATATATACACACACTCAAGTATTTACAGTGATGCATGGAAGACCATATAGATAACCGTCTAATGGCTTTACCCAGCATCCTTTGGATCGTATTACTAAGAATTTCACCTAGTATTACATTAAAATTCCACAAAACCTGTCAGTTCAACAATAACAAATTGGCTCCTCAATGCATCTCTTATTTATCAGTTTTCAATGTCACAGGATTCCCGCACATATGGAACAAATTCTAGTTCATGCAATTTGAATAAAAATATATAATATAGCACACACACAAATTTCAATATTTCAAGAACTAGAAATATATATATTTACTACAATTTTACATATTTCTAGCTCATGAAATACTTTTGAAATAATGTAAATGCTAATGAAAAAATGTGTGTGTGTGTGTGTATCATGAATGTATTATTATTATTATATTGAGATATTTCATGAACTAGAAATATATGTATTATAGCTAATATTTAATAATAATATAATAAATGCAATTTTAATTATACATTCAAATACTCCATGAGCTAGAAATATATAGAACTATATGAATATTAGCACATAAAATATATAATGCATATTTTACATACATATTAAAAATATGTAATGAACTGTAAATATACAACTAATATTTCATGAGCTATGAAATGCTCTTTGTGAGTTTGTTACTAATGACCTTAAAATTCACTAAAATTCCATGACTAAAGTTACACTATTTTCTATTTTAATGCGTTTTATTGACAAGGCAAATCTTTGTACATTCGTATTACCAAAGCATTTGCAGTTTTGCGGCATGCAATCAACTTGTAAAACAAAAACAGACATGCTACATTAATAATATTAAAAAACAATCCAACCCTTTCTGGTTTTCTATTCTTGTCTCTGTCTCCTTGTCTTGTTTTCTTTCTCTTACCTGCTGTGTGCTATGCTGTCCGATGCCCCTGGATGTCTCCAGGGCTAGGACTACACAGAGCGGAGGATAGGGTGACTTCCATACTGAGTGTGTGTGAAGGAGAGAGAGAGAGAACCGAGATGCAGGCCAGCACAATGCACTGCCTCAGACCCAATGTTTGTCTGCCCGCCTCTCTAACTCACCTAAATCATTCAATCTCTCTAATAACAAAAATAACCTACCAACTGTATGAAATTACACAATTCAAACAATAACTGCATACATTATATAATTAAAATCATAATTATTAACCATAACACAAACAATAACATCAAACTATTACACTGGCACGCTTTCAATAATCCCAAATTAAACTCAATGGAATTAAACCCTGCATCTTACATCCTACATATCAATCACTAAAGACGACTTCAAACTTCAACAAATAGGCTGGTTAAATACACCAAACGCATTTGTATTATCTAATAACTTACCATATAAAGTGGTACGCAGCGTTTCAAGCGTCTATATGTAAACGAGCATCCGTTGGAAATATTCTCAGCTTCCCTCGCGTATTTTTCTGGAGGCTACACACAAAAAAATCGCTCCCCAACGTCTTCAAACGTCCGCTCACTGTTGTTTTTATCAATAAATGATGCCCGCTGTCCGAGCAGGAGGCATGTAGTGGTGCGCGCGTCGCTCCGCAGTGCTCTAGCGCTCGAGCGCTCTCCCTCCTCTGACGTCAATGCATTCCAGCTTGAGTGAGTGAGGGAGAGAGAGTTGAGGCTGGGCCACACATGTTTCTGAAGTCTCAAGAACACTATATGCAACTGGCTATAATTAGGTGAAGGAATGACATTCCGCGCATTTATGTGCAGTCTGGCTCACTTTAATGTCTGAATGTATATGCAAATAAGCTGACTCACTTTTGCAGTCTGATCATTCTTAGAATGCCTGTAATGAACAAGTAGGATGCAGGCAAATTGCGAGAGCAAATGAAGAATGAAATAGTTTTTGTTAAACGTACAGTAAAATATGGCTGTTGCAAGTTTTTCAAACTATAACATGTGAAAAAATGCAGTTGGGCATCCAGAGTTCGAATCCCCTACTCGAGGACTTTTCTCTCCCACGACACTTCCTGTCAGTTCTGATCTTTCTTATGCAAAGACAAAAATGCCACAAAAAAATAAAAAAAAAAAATGCTTATTATCAGCATATTCTAGAGATTTCTGAAAGCTGTTCAAATTTCTTTTATTGTCACATCACCACAGCAATGCCTTGGTGAGTGAAAGTGAATCTGCAGAAACAATTTACATATAAACAGTACATACTTACAATACAGATGACAATGTGCAGAATACACATACATTATAAATACACACGTTATGCACCATATGTACTATTTAAGACACACTTACAATTATCAATACACGTTATGCATATGTACCCATTCATACATTATGTACAAATAATACACACAATATCGAAGGTGCAGCAGATTTTGCATGGTACACAATGTCATGGATGTGCGTTGCATGGTATCCAGTGGTGCAGATAGGTGTGTGTTAGTGCAGTGTGTGCGTGTAGTCCAGTTAATAAAGTGCAGTGCATGGCATATTGTAAAGTGGGAGTGTGCTGTAGGGTGTATTAGTTCTGACTGTTCATTAGCCTGATAGCCTGAGGGAAAAAGCTATCCCTCAGTCGACTAGTGCGGGATCGGATATATCGGGATCGGGTCGGACACTGACTAAAGACTGGAGTAATGATGCTGAAAAGTCAGTTTTGCATAACATAAATCAAAATATATTAAAATAGAAAATAGTCTTTTTAAATTGTAATGATATTTCACTGTTTTAACTTTGTTTTTGAACAAATAAATAGCCTTGATGAGCATTCAAAACATAAAAAAACACTTATGAATGTAGGCTAGTGTATCTAAACAAAAGTGATGATTTGTGGAATTCTGTCAGTTCACATTTCTTCATATTTATTTCACGTAAAACAGCAAACTATTCAATTATAATTAAATAAGCCATTTCATAGTTTTTACTTATACTTTACTTTGAAAAACATATGTTCTGTATTTGGTAAGGTAACTGAACCATAAACTGGCACTTTTACAGCTATTTCGCACAAATTAGTAGCATTTTTACAGTGCAGATGTATGGAGCTTTACAGAAAACTCATCAGGTCACTATGTTTGCCCTGTGCACTTCTTTTAGAAGTAGCCTACATGCCAACTTTGTAAGACAACAAAGTTTAAAGCTTCAATAACAGCAGCTGAATGGGTTTTATGAGGTCAGAGTAGTATATTAAAAGATGTTAAGGGGGAAACAAGAGGTTCATTTGGGAATTACTATACTATTATATTTATATCACTGTGGTGTCTGGGACTGCAGACGTAGAATCAGTCTCAACAGGCCATGAAGGTTAATAGTGGCAAATATACAAGCCAGAACAGAGGACATTCTTAAGATTCCAGAAGACTGGGGCAATTGATCAAGATTCTGTTCACTCGCTTCCTTTCTACGCTGGAGCTGACTGACTGACATCCTCCAAACACTGGAGTCAAGGAGACCGGGGTGTCATCAAAACACCAAGTGCAGTGCATTGCCTTTAAACAATCAGATCAGAAAATGACATACTTATATGAATAACAAAAGCCCTTCCGATAACTCAGTTTTATAAGCTAAAAATACTTGCATTGTTCATCTCTTCATATTTCCTACGTCAAGAACAAGCGTTGGTCAGACCACATGCATGAGGGTTTTATAAGAAACAGGTTTGACGATGATCAAGTTGGAAGTTCTTTGCGATGAGTGTACACTTTCATCTGTGTTAGTCAACACGGGCACAATGTAGCTATTAAGAGGAGAGAAAGACAGACTCTCCCCATGGGGAACAACTGATGCTCGTACATGGCGGAGAACACACTGGTTACTATGGGAACCAATGGCGTAACTTGTCAGCTCGATCTACGCAGGTTGCAAAGCCCACCGGATCTTCATCTAGACTTGCATATGAGGGTGCATTAATATATGTAAATTCAAAAGTACACTGACAAATTAATAAAGGTCAACTGAACTGATTTAGCCCAACCTTACAGTACCTGGGGCATTTCTACATTGAAATATATGGTTATTCTTGCACAATTTCATCATGCGGGTATGATTATGGATTTATATTACCTGTCAAAATGCAGGTTCGAACAATGACAAATCCCGGGTGGCCTATTTTGCTTAAGCGAGGGGAAAAAATATCTTCACAAGTTCAAAATTGAGTCTAATTTTATTTGAAGTAGCTTTAAGTATTGGGACGTGTTTTTCATTTTGAGTAGGCCTATATTAGTTTTATATTAGAAGACAAAAGCAGAAGCAGGTATTGTTTAAACCATTTTAGAATAAGTATCAAAATAAAATAAACTGTAAGAAATTCTAAAGAAATATGTATCTATATTGCAGTATTTCACACGATTAAGTCATTTTTGGACATATCGGGTACATGATGCATGTCTACTGAATTGTCAAAACAGAGGACTGCATGTGTGATGTAGTACTGCCACCCTGTGACCAATCTAATAACTTTTAAACTACATTGCAAAAATGCAACTGTTCTATATAGTACTGTCCCACATAGAGTCAGGGGCGGATCTAGAAAAGTATTTTTAGGGTGGCAAAGGAGTGGCACGGGGTCTATGAGGGGAGGGAAACATCAAAGCAAGCCCCCATGCATATACTTTTTGGGGATTTATTGTCTGACATGCACAGTTGTATTCACAAATATCCATCATGGCACCAAGTCAATACACAATATAAAAAACTTCTATAATAACATATTCTATAATAAAACTTCTACAATAAACTATAATAACAGGTTATACATGTTTCTGAGCTTGTATCATTAAAGAAGACATGTGGTTCTATTCTAAGTTTAAGTGTAACACTTTTGAATTTCCTAACAATGTTTGATTTTCTGTTATTACCAGAGGTGGGAATGTCTGTAATCACCCAGAACACACTATCAATAGTCTAGCAACACCCCATCAACTAGCCAACCAAATATAGCAACTTTAGTAAACATCTAGAGCAGGGATCCTCAAATCTGGCCATTCCTGCAGAGTTTAGCTCTAACCCTAATCAAACACACCTGAGCATGCTAATCAGAGTCTTCAATATCATTAGAACATCACAGGTAGGTGAGTCTGATCAGGGTTGGAGCTAAACTCTGCAGCAGATTGGCCCTCCAGGGAAAGATTTGAGGAACCCTGATCTAGAGCATCTAATTGACCAAACAAGACTTTAAGACAAGCCAGCAAAAATGTGTCTTTCAAACTTTTCAATTTAGTTATTACAGGTATTCTTAAATGCTTACAGACCATTCAAATACACAGATGACTTTCCTGCCCAGTGAACACTCGTGAGATCAATAACACTTAACAAAAAACTCTTATTAGGATTCGGGAATTATTTTTGCAGCTCAATGTCTATTAGTCTACAGTATACAGCATAGATTAAATTACAGATAATAATAATAAATCATCAATGAACTTTTGGGAACAGATAATTTTCATTCTACAACTGTAAAATAATCTTGCAGTAGATGAAAAACACTAGAAAAGTTAAAATAGCCTAAGCCTGCCAAATAATTGTATATGAACTTGGTATGCACAATACATATACAGTAAATAATAAATAAACAAGTAAATTCAGCATCCAACTAAAGTCAGTTAACGTTATATTATGTTAACAATCGAGAAAACTGCAATGAAAGATTCTTACCTAACTCTGCTATCAGTTTTCGTGATCGGCATCTTCTGATTGATTTCATGTTATTGTTTGGCAGACAGACCTGTCCATGCGAATCTCAGACATATCCGGACGGGATTCGATTTATCTGAGAGGACTTCTGAATAAACCGAGAAGCAGCATCTGATTCACGAACAAATGTAAAAACAATTCGCTAGTGAATGGCTGCGCTTTGTGTTTTTGACTCGAAAAGAACCGGTTCATAAGAGTCACTTGTGAATGAAGCCGACTACACTGTGGGCGCGCTGCGTGCGCGTGCAACCATCGTCCAAAGTTTAGTGAAATACTTTTTTTTGCCATTATTTTCCGTTACGCAAGTATCACATGAAACACTGTTACATTTATATTTTATTCTGTGAAAATTCTGGGGTGGCACAGCTTTTTCTTAGTGTGGCAGACACTGGCAGTCGCCACCCGGTAGATCCGCCCCTGACTGTACAGAACTTTATCATGTCTGAAAACGTAATAGAACATTCCTGAGACTTGAAAATAAACGTATTCTCTAACGAATCAAAGTTAAATTTAGCTTATGAATGTGAATTACGTTAGGCTAATATTCCTGAAGCACCAAGTCAAGCTAATTAATATTCATACAAGTCTTTCAGCAAATCAGATCAACCTACTGTGCGGACGTCACGTTAAATAAATAATATTTATAAGCTAAGCGTTCGCCATAATAGTATTTCTAATCTAGGGGGCGGGGCTTGAGGTTCAGACGAAGCGTGACGCCGTCATACTGATCCGGAAGAAAATTGTATACAAACTCTTAACAACCGACGCAATGTATAAAAGCTTGGTTATTTCATAAAGGATTTTACAAGGAGTAGAAAATGGCCTTATTCAGGCAAGCCCTACGCTTCACTTCTCCACGACTGCCGTTTATTTGCGGAGGGTGCAGGACATATTCTGCTCAAGTAAGTCTGGGATCATTCTTGTTCATTGTTACATAATTCTTTGAAATAGAATAAAGACGTGGTCACTAAGGGCTACAGCCTGTTTACGCGGATAATAAAGTACAAGACATAAAAATCGAAATATTTTCCCTTCAAAATTAAAACACACACATATATATATATTTTTTAAATCATGTACAAATATAAAAAATTCAAACTACATTTTCAAATAAATATACACATTTATATATAAAAATAATGATTTACTTCCGTGTCACCAGAGAGTCATGCAGGTTAACATTCTGTATATTTCTCGCTTTGTTTACTCTAGGCTGGTGCCGTCGAGCGGGTCATTCCAGCGTTTCGCTCTGTTAGTGGAGATGAAGGGGTGTCTGTGGGCTCAGCTGTCAGAGAACAGCACGGCAGGGATGAGTCTGTGCACAGGTGAGATTTCACTGCCATAGCTGTCACCTGCCTCTTAAACATATGCAAACAGTGCAGCAGTAGCTCCGCCCACAGTTACAAATAAACCAACTGCAGCGTCTGCGTCGATCATTAAACGCAGTAAGTAAATGATTAAATCGACTGTCTAGTGAGTCCATTCGATATTCTCCAGGAACTTTATTTTTACCACTTCTCTTTTCTCCCAGACTCAAATAATCATCTACAGCAATAATATTTAGGCACAATCAACCAATCCTCAGTATTTCACAACCAGCCAATCAACTCAAAATATATTTTAAATGTAAAATAAATAAATAAATTAGAATATAAACAACACACTACATTTTAATATGATTTGCATGTTGTTATTTATATTCATGATATATTTGTCTTGCTGTGTCAGATGCCAACCACCAGATGTAGTGGTGTTTCCTCGATCTGTAGAGGAGGTCAGTGCCCTTGCCAAAATTTGTCACCACCACCAACTACCCATGATCCCATTTGGCACAGGGACAGGCCTGGAGGGAGGTGTTGGTGCTCTGAAGGTTTGTCTAGCTGAGAAGAATAGACAGTGTCAGATTACCGGCCTAATCTTCTTTAGAGGAGAAAGTAGTAGTTTTGACCATATTTTTAGCTATTCTGAACAATTTTCTTCTGTAAACATCCATTCATTTATGTATGTGTGTATGTATGTATATATATATATATCCTCCTAAAACCCAGCTATGGGGTTTTTGCCTCTGTAGTGGACATTATATTTTAGTGAATTATGTCACATGTCACAGTTATAAGTCTGGATGTTCTGTACAGAGCACATTCAGGGCTTCATGGAGATACTAAATGTTTGGAAGTTTCACCATGACCACTCCCTCTCCTAGGTCTTTAAAGACGGCTAAATTTAATTTAGTGAAACATTTTACATCCTTATGGAAATATGATTATATTTTGTAATTGTCATTTAAATCTGAATAATTTCCAAATTGTTTGTCATAAATCAACATCTCAGGAAAATGTTATGGGTTTTCAAATTCAAATATGACTTGCTGTTATGAAACAGGACATAATTTCATTCATGTCCACTGTAGAGGACACCAGGACTAAAAGCATGTGTATTGTGCATTTTGGGAGACATAACAATTGAATAGCAAAATTAATTATCAATCGTCTTATGAAATATTAGGTATTATTATGAAAATCTGGCCATTTATTACTCCCATTATGACAATTTTTTTGTTAACATGCTGTCCCACATTAATATGCAAATTAGATACAGTGTATAGATACACGGTGTTTAATGGGAAAACCAGTTTATGGAAATTTTTACACGCATATTGTATAAAACAAAATGGTATATCAAATAATTTTGATGCCTTTTTGATGTCTATTCATGAGAATCATCCTTAAACAATTTATTCAATTTATTGATAAAAAAATCCATTGTTTTTGCCTTTTTGACGTCTATTCATGCCTCTACAGAGGACATAGAAACAAATATGAATAAATTATAATAAAAAAAAATATATATTTTTTACACTTTTGCTTATGGTCTAAATAATGTAATGACATGAAAAAATTCAAAATTCACAAAAACAATTTTTTGGGGGGGTCTCAGAAGGATGGTATATGTGTATATATATATATTTGTATACTATGTGTTTCTTAGGGTGGAGTGTGTTTCAGTTTGAGAAAGATGGACCAGGTTCTTAATCTTCACCAAGAAGATTTTGATGTGACGGTGGAACCAGGTGTGACACGCAAAGGCCTGAACTCATACCTGCGTGACACTGGCCTCTGGTTTCCCGTCGGTCAGTCAAATTCTTGTGTATTATGAGTACAAAGTAAACCAGCTAAGTTAACTAAATCTAAACTGAAACCATTAAAAATAAATCAACATTTCTCTTTTTATTTAGTTCAACTTTAAGTACTAAAAAAAAAACAATGAATAACAAGTAATAGCCATATTTTTTTTTAAAAGTTATACAAATGACAAACTCCACAAACCTTCTAAAACTTTAAATAAAATAGAACATATAAAATAAAACCTAATACAAAATGAATAAAAACTCTATAGGATACTAAATGTCTTATACTGAAATAACACTGATTGGATGTTAGAGTACACTGAATAATCCAAGCCTAATTAAATGTTTAACTTGGCCATATTTGCCATATGTGTTATACTATTGGAAATTATTAATGGTTGGTTAAGAAATGTATTTCCACAGATCCAGGTGCCGACGCATCTCTCTGTGGCATGGCTGCAACTAGTGCATCAGGCACCAATGCAGTCCGCTATGGTACGATGCGCGAGAACGTCCTGAACCTGGAGGTGGTTCTAGCAGATGGAACGGTCCTCCACACAGCAGGGAAGGGCCGTCGTCCAAGGTATGACTGCAAAATTACAATCAACGCATATTTTAAACTAAATCTTTTGTTGTCTACATTATATTTTTCCCCTTTTGATGCAACACCCTTTCAGAAAGACATCTGCCGGTTACAACCTAACAAACCTTTTTGTGGGCTCGGAGGGAACTTTGGGTATTATTACCAAAGCCACACTTCGGTTGTTCGGTGTTCCTGAAAGTATGGTATCGGCTGTGTGCTCCTTTCCATCCGTCCAGTCAGCGGTGGACAGCACCGTTCAGATCCTGCAAGCTGGAGTGCCCATTGCCCGTATCGGTGAGCATTGTTTGAAGAACATGGTCACAATGTGCTTAGTTTGCTACCTCTATTGGCATTAACGTAACAAAAGAACACTTAGTCTCCTGTGTTGTGAACTTGTAAAGTCACAGACTGTGGCGCTCTAAACTACATGCATGCCTAGCTAGCTGTGCGATTTAGTGCAGAACTCTATTCATTTAATTCTAATCTATTCACTGAAGCCTCCTGCAATAAACATTAATTCAGTAGGAAACCCCGTCCTTTATTTATAGTCAACACCGAATGCAGTCAAGGGTTTAATGAATTGCTTGGTTCTCAGAACCACAATGTGTTTCTTCTTTTGCAGTCCACTCAGGGAAAAATATTCCACCAGTAGCTCCATCCAATTTATGAGTAATCAGGCATGACCGATCTCTTAGATTTTTAAATCGAGGCTGCACTGAGGCATCGATTTTTAAGCCTTGGCTTTCTACACACAAAGGCTTCACAATACTTAATCGTTGTTGATCCGTTCCATTTGCAGAGTTCTTGGACGATGTGATGATAAACGCATGCAATCGCTTCAACAACCTGTCCTATGCGGTCACTCCCACCCTCTTTCTGGAGTTCCACGGGACCTCCAAAAGCATGGAGGAGCAAGTGTCCATCACTGGTATATGTGGATAAAACATACAACCAACAACAAATTTCTACAGAAACAGTATTTTACAAAAGCAAAACAGTGTCATCTGGAAAGCATAATGTTCTGTGTGTTCAGAGGACATCACGCGGGATAACGGAGGCTCAGACTTTGCCTGGGCAGAAGATGAGGAGACTCGTGGCCGGTTGTGGAAAGCCCGTCATGATGCGTGGTACGCTGCCCTGGCCCTGAGGCCTGGATGTAAGGTGGGAACACTCACAACAACATGATTCTGACTCCAGACAAGTGCAATTTATCTTCTTGTAACTTAGAATATACAATTAACAGATGTTTTATTATCTTGATGCAATTACAATTATGCTTTTAAACTTTTTGTGCTGTTATGCATAGTGCAGTGTAAAAAGAATGACTGTTATCAAAGAGGTTTCCCCAAACACTGCCATTGGTCAACCAAACAGATTGCCACGCCCCAAACTCACGCCATTGGTTGAGCCACTGTTGCTGTGCTAGGCTGGTCAGAATGCCCAAACAAACAGTAATGTTTTGATAGCACCACAAAACACATTTTTATTAAGGAAAACTGGCCAACAAATTGCTTAGTTAAAGTTGAGAATGAATTTAAAGTTGTAATAGGACAATTTTCCTGGCATATTCTACATATATTTTTAACATTAAAAAAAATACAAAAATAATACAAAAGTTATATAATAATAACTATATTATAAATAATAATTATAATAAGTTTCCTGGCATATTCTACAGGTTTCCCAAACATTTGAGCAAAACCAATGCTCTCAACTACCTCATCAAGGAAACCGAGTTTGAAGACTAAAATAGCTTTTTATGAATATTAAGTTTGTAAAGTAGAACATATTCAGAACTCAACACTTTACAAAAATGTACCTGTTTTCTTACAGGCATATTCTACAGATGTCTGTGTGCCAATCTCACGACTGCCTCAGATTATAGTGGAGACAAAAGAAGATCTAATCCGTAACAATATTACCGGTATCTTACCAAGTTTGATTTTCTCATTTAGTGTTGAGAACTGTTTTTAACTGCTGATATAATGTTTACATTTGTCCATCTGTAGGTCCTATTGCAGGTCATGTGGGTGATGGAAACTTCCATTGTTTAATAGTCCTGGATCCCAATGACCCAGATGAGGTGCAAAGGGTTCACTCCTTCACTGAGAGACTAGCCAGGTACTTCTATTTAATTTCTTTCAGCAGTTTTGCTCTCTTACAATTATCTTCTGAGGCGGCTGAGAGAGACTGGCTGCAGCTTTTGTGTACATTGTCAGTTTTGTTTTGTGTAGCAATCAATACCAGGATTATTTCTTAAAGTGTCTTCTGCCATTTGGAGAGCGTTTATTGACAATGACAGACATAGAGGGTCTAGTGTCTGGCTTTGTAAATAATAAAGGTCCTACCTGCCTTCAGTCATTATGGGTAAAGTGCAGTCTCTGTCGGATACAATGGACGATTGATAGGCGCTGACCAGCGGCCAAAGAGAAGACAAACGTTGCAATCTCATTTGCTTCAACGAAACCTGGCTGACTTGATACTCAAGAGTTCTTCCTGATAGGAGCAAATGGAGTTGGACTTGCCCTTTTACTGAATGACAAACATGATGTAACTGTAAAAGCACAAGTTTTCAAAAATTATAGCTATATTAACTGCCAAAGGAGTGTTTGCACACTGAAGTGAATACTCTGAAAGGAGAAGAAATGTTATTGAGTTGAACTTACGTGGAAACTTAAGCAGATCAATGTGAAGAAATTGATGTCAGGCTCGCTACCTGAAAGTATAGAGGAACTTGACCAGGCCTAGTTGGATAAATCTGTTCAATCAATTCAACTTCAATAACCATTCTGCCTGTTAAAGGAAAGTGCTGGGTTCAAGTAAAGGCTGGAAACTGGGCATCGTACTGAGGACAAGAATCTCAATGAAAAACAATGTCTTTTAAAATCTTATCAAAAGATTAATCCTGTTTGATTTCCTCAGACTGGATGGAATTTATGGAGTCTGTGCCCATCATAAACAGCGTTTGGTGTAACGCATTATAAATTAATCTAGTTATGTAATCAGATTACTTTTTCAAATAAGTAACACAACTTTGTTTTCTCATTTATTCACTGATATTTAGTAACGCAATTAGTTACTTTTCAAGGAGTAACACAATATTGTAATGCATTGCTCTTAAAAGTGACTTTCCCCAGGACTGATCATAAACTATGCAGTTTCCTCTCAAATCTGTCAACTCCCAACTGCCCAGCGTCTGCAGACTGGCTCTGACTTTCGGCAACTATCATCAGTTCCTCCAGACTGCAAATCTGGGCAAAAATAGCATCTTATTGCATTTGGTCCATAATTTCACTTTACAAAAATAATTCAGACTTGTCCTATTGTAGCAAAAATTGTGGTTAGAGTACACAAGGTGTGAGCAAGATGAGCATGAACAAGATGAGTAGAGTTGGATTTCTGCTGCGCCAGGGAGCCCTCAAGACTAGTTTTGGAAACACCTGGGAATATGAATTGGACTGGACAGACTGCTCAGCTGCACAGATTCTGCTTCCTGAGGAAACTTTGGTCTTTCAATGGTTGCAGGCTGCTAAACTCGTTCTTCCAGTATGCCAGCCACTCTGAGGTCTTTTGGGGCAACAATGCCAGATATAGTGATTCTAAGCATCTCATTTGATCAAAATGGCAAGATGTGTTACTGGTTTCACCCTATTTATTACAAGTAACAATTACAGTTGATGTATTCATTCTCTAGTGGCCTTTTTCTATGCAGGAGGGCACTGGCGATGGACGGAACTTGTACCGGTGAGCACGGGATCGGCCTAGGAAAGAGGGCCCTGCTCAGAGAAGAGGTTGGTCCTTTAGCCATAGAGGTCATGCAGGGGATCAAGGGAACTCTGGATCCCAAAAACCTCATGAATCCAGGAAAGGTCTTGTAATTAATGCAAACCTACATCAAACACTGAAGAAAATACTCTGCACTAGGCTTTCTGACCACTAGATGTCAGGAGAATGAGGCTTGTTTTAGATTTAAAAAATTATGATTTAAACTAGATTGTTTTCCAAATCTGAACATGCAAAACATATTTTTTTGTGAAACGTGCATGAGATTTAAGCTCCTTGTGTGATTTATTAAAGAGTAAATAATTTCTTATTTAGTATTATTGTGAATGCATAGTATTAATGCACAGGGCTGAATTTTCTAAGAGCCTTGAAAAAGTATTATTATTTTGCTTTTCCATGGCAATCTCACACCACTTTGAAATATGAATGAATGTGAAATCATTGTGCCTTGGCAAACTTGTGTTTAGTTTGGCCATTTGCCCTTCTACATTTCTACGAATATATTTATTTATATGGATATATTTGCTTCTAAAAACAGAATCTGTGATGCGGAACTCTAAACAAGCTTAATGTGATGCAGAAAACACATTTTAATAAGCTGAAAATAATGTCTCTTGTTCTTTCTTAAGTGATTGTTTTTTAATTTATTTGACCGTTTTGTGTATTTGCAGTGGACTTAATAAAGGAAAGCAACATCTGATCTTATTTCATCTTGTTTTAATTATATGTATGATCATCATCATTATTACTCGTCCCACAGATTGCACATCAAAATCATCAGACACTTAGCTTGTACCTCCTAAAAACAGGCATCCCTTCATGTCCCTGAAAAAAAGAAAAGAAAAACATAAAAAATAACAGACAAAAATAAGAAAAGGATGGTTTTCAAGAGAGCCGAGTCACTTTTCCGCAGCCCATGCTGCATGAGATAGTACTACGCTACCTGACTCTGTTTTTATTATTTGTTTGATTTGTTTTACACGGTGAGGCGAAACTGTTATCCATTGTTTTGATGGATGGTGTTTGTATGCCCTCATTTACAGGCACAAAGCAGAAAAACTCAGAAATGCTCTATTTCTACCCAACACCAAAAATTAATAGGTTGTCAAATATTTTCTTGTGGTTCTTTTTTTTTTAACCTTGTTTTGACTTTTTTATTTTTTACAATTTCAGCAACATTATTTTCTAACAGTGCTCGCTGTTTATACAGTAGACAGAGGCATCCTGAAGGTTAAATAGATTTCTTGTGAGGTTACTCACAGATGTTTCAAAATAAAAGTAAATGCAGATCATAGAAATGATCTTGTAATAGATTCACACCAGTATATCTGGGCTTTACATACAGTAGTGAAGCAACATTAGCTTACCAGACGCAAGCTGGTCGGTCACATACAGAAGACATGGGAGGATGGACAGAAGCCGAAATCACACACACATACACACACACACTGAATACATACTCAAGGCTTTTACAGGGAATCTGTCCTAATATTATGGTCAGCGCTTCATAATAACTGCCCCAAAAAAATTGCAGATGAAACTAGGAAAATAGCTTTGAGCTTCTTATCGTTTCAGAATCCATAGGGGAAAGACATCTATCGTGAATTGTAAACATTTGAAGACAGACCGAGAGTGTATCTTTCTCTCCGTTTTATGACCGTAAACCCCCATCCCAACACACATGCTGATGTCTTGGACTTCCTCTGGCACTAACAGGAAACACAATTTACACATTTCCCTGCCTGTGGACACATGATCACACACACATGCACACACAGAATAAGTAAATCTACGTCCACCGGCTGTCCAACACATCACTTACGAGTGCGCACACAAACTCCTCCCACAGACTAGGTGTGAAACCCCGCCCCCTGCCACACCCCTCGATTCAGCATTGTTTGATTGACAGGACAGGTATTGGCTCTGGATTGGTTTGCAAAGCATGGTCTACTTCCTACTTATTTACTGAATATACCCCGCCTCTTCTGTCACCCCGCCCTTTGTGTTGCCCCGCCCCCTCTTTCCCATCTCCTTCAGTCTGATTACATACACAAGGAGAGGACCGGGTCAGAATGCAGACTGAACCCACACGCCGATAAGAACACAGAGTATGTAGAGGGGGCAAGAAAGCGAGACGTTTTCCAAAGCCAGAGATCCGGTGTTGGTGGTTTTGCCGTGAAGGGGCCGGTTAGCAGTTAAGCAGTCTCTAGCACAGTGGGCAGGAGATTCTGGGATTCTGCAAGTGGTAATGATGGTGTTGGCTGGATGAACGCTTTTATTTGGTTCAGTTTTGCGATGATACATTTCCGTTTCGGTAGGTTTCGATCGAATTGGTTGGTAGATTGATTTATTTGGTTATTTTTGTGTCAGGATATCCAGGTTTAGGTCCATAAAGTGCCCTACAGTGAGAGAAAAAGAGACAAAGATGGAATATGTGTTTTCACACTTGGTTTATGTCAGGGGTCTCGGGAGGGGGTCTAAGCGTGGTTTGCTGTACGCCAGCCGTGTGGTTGACGTATAAAGTGCATTTATACATAGAAACACAAGCATGTTTAAGGTTTAAGTTTGAAGCCTTTACCCGACCACCTTTCATACCCTGTCAACTACAGAAAAAAATAATACACTAAAATAATAGATCTTAAATCTAGATCTTTGTAAATGTAATTTTTTTCAGGTCTATGTTCCTGTGGCTCAGTGGTAGAGCATTGCGTTAGCAGCGCAAAAGGTTGTGGGTTCAATTCCCAGGGAACACACATACTGGTAAAATGTATAGTCTGAATGCACTGTAAGTCGCTTTGAATAATAGCGTCTGCTAAATGCATAAATGTAAATGTCTATAAAGTGCCCTGAAGAGAGCGGAAAAGAGACAAAGAAGAAATATGAGTTATAATAAGCCTGTGGGTGTTTTCACGCTTGGTTTATGTCAAGGGTCTGACAATGGTTTGCTTTAAGTCAGTAGTGTGGATGAAGTATAACGCACATTTCAACATAGAAACTCAAATTGAAAGCTTTAACCAGTTTGCTTTTCAATACCGGACCAATCAATTTTATCCTATATAAAAATAAGAATAATAAATGATATAATATTATATATGCAATATCCAACTTACTACTACTAGTCATACAACTAATAAATAAATGAAATAATAACTTGATTACTTAAAGAGATAATTCACCCAGAAATTAAAGTCCTGTCATTAATTACTCACCCTCATGTCGTTCTAAACACAAATTAAGATATTTTTGATTAAATCCGAGAGCTTTCTGACCCTGCATAGACAGCAACACAACTGACACGAGGACACTGTTAAAATACTCCATATGGCATCTGTGGTTCAACCTTAATTTTATGAAGCTACGAGAAAACATTTGTGTGCACGAAGAAAGCAAAAATAACGACTTTATTCAACAATCCGAAGATGAACGGAGGTCTTACGGGTTTAGAACGACCTTAGGGTAAGTAATTAATAAAAACATTTTTGGGTGATCTATCCCTTTAAGTACTACGGTTATTAATAATAATAATAATAATAATGATAGGAGAGTTGTCTGAATTCTAGATGTTTGTGAAAGTGCAATTTCTTAGAGGACACAAGTATAAAAACTTGCATTTGCATATTATTATAACATTAATAATAAGTAAAAATAATCATATATTATTGAAATATTCTGGGTTCTAGACTTTCAGAAACATGGATACTTAAGTGTGAAAAGTCCTCAATTTGCATAAAAGTATTAATAATAATAATTACAACAACAAAAGTGGTCTGAGATCTAGAGCTTCGTGACCACAATTTTATTTATAAATGAGATACTTTCACATTTACTACATGTCTAAAAACGCTAAGTGTAAAGGTTTGTTTACGATAAAACCTGTCAAAACAACAACAACAACAACAACAAAAAACTAAACTAGTTTTGCTATTCTGGAAATAGCTTTTTATAGTCTATTTAAAAGTGGTGCACTGAAGTACTGAGACAATGCCGCTAATTACTGTTTGATAAAGTCTAAGTCAAAACATCCAATATGAAATGATTGACAAAATATCAGAATATTGAGACACATGCTGGCATGCAGGTGAATATTTGTGTGATGGTGTTCACCTTTCTCAGCGGTAGCAGAAGTAGATGATGGAGGTCAGTCTGAAGGATGTTCAGGGCAGGAGCGGTTGATCTCAAACCAGGAGTCTATACAGCTATTTACATCAGAAAAACACTATTCACATTAGCATAATGCTTTTAAAGGATTCTACTAATGGCTATTAAGATTATCACAGTGTCCTAAACAGCCACAATGAATTCCAGTATTAAATCATTTTGCTGTCCTCGCTAAAAGTGCAGAAAATGACTAAATTACAGCCAACATATTATATGTAAATATACAGCTATGTAATGCAGAATTCTGGACCGGATATAAAAACCATGCAAGCAAATGTCACAAATGTTTGCCGGCTTGCAGCTGCTTAGGCCAAAAATATTACGATTAACTTAGAAGTGATAGGATTTTATCGGTTGTCCCTTTATTGTGCCTCGCCTGGTTAGAACTGAGCTTATAACTTGCTTGTGGAAAATTTGTTTGATTGAGTTTCAACGTCTGAAAACATCTCAAGTGTGAGCTGCAAGAGAACGTCAGCAAGCCAATCGGTTCACTTAAAAGTGTCAGTTGTTTGAGACAAAGACTCTCCAATGAGTGTGCTATTCAATACCCAGAAGCCTCCTGCTGGGACACCATATACGGACATAAAATGTCAATCACATAGTTACATAATCACATAATTATATATAGGACATGACAAGGTTTGTGTTTCATGCTCAGCATAAAAAGCAGAATGTAAATTCTCAGGCAATTTGACAGCTGAGACTGTGGTTCATTTGACCGGCTAAATGCTGTAACATTTCCAGTCAGAATGACACAGGGTTGGACACAAGGAGGTTTGTCATTAACACAAGCAATTTCCCAGCACTGGTGCTGATTAAAAAGAATTAACAATAGAAAAATGGGCGATCTGAGGAAAATGTATTGTTGCTGTCCATCTCACCTTTTGTGATAGATACAGAGGCACGGCAGTCTAGCGATGGTGTCTCCTTGCTGTAGCTCCTCGAGACATATTACACATTCTCCTGCGTCTCTTGACAACACGTCATCTATAACACACACACACACTCACAATGAGCACATGATACAGACCTAAAATACTGACGTATAAACACAACTGGGGTCGGCAAGATATTTCATAATAAATTCATATTTTGATTCAGCTAGGGTACATTGAATTGATTAACAGTAAAGATATTTAAACGGTTACAAAACATAATTTTTTATATTTATAATATTTATTCTTCAAATAATAGTTATTTTGAATATTCTATTGATCAAAGAATCCTGAAAATAAATTATAATGGTTTTCACAAAATTATTGACCGTTTTCAACATTGATAATAAATAAAAGTTTCTTGAGCAGCAAATCCGCATATTAGAATGATTACTGTAATGATGCTGAAAATTCAGCATTGCCATTACATTTAAAAATACATTAAAACATAAAACAATTGTTTTAAATTGAAGTAAAATCACTTCTGTTTTTACTGTAATTTTGATTAAATAGGCTTTGAGCAGAATAAGAAAATATATGCTGAGTAACGGGCCCTTGCCAGTAATATAATTTACATTACATAAATTAATTAAATTAAAAATAAACATTATTTTAATACATACAAAACAATTAGTTTTAGAATTTGAGATAAAATTCGAGTGAAAAAATATTTACGTATATCTTACAACCCCTTTAAAAAAACACTGACTACAATTCAAAACTATCATTTGGGGTTGGGAAGATTTTTAAAAATATTTTTAAAAGTCTCTTATACTCACCTAAGTTAAATGTATTAGATTATTTATTTTATTTATTTATTTAGAAATTTAGCAGACGCTTTTATCCAAAGCGACTTACAAATGAGGACATTATAGAAGCAATCAAAACCAACAAAAGAGCAACAACATGCAAGTGCTATTACAAGTCCTGGTTAGCCTAACGCAGTACACGTAGGAAGTTTTTTTTCTTATTTATAATTTTTTTTATTAAAAATACATATATGCTTTTGTAGCACATAGATCCCATTGGAAAACTCATGTTTTTATCATATTTTTGTCCATTTTATACAATCATTGCAAACTGACTTTAACACATGAGCCTTGTGTTATTTGCAGCACAATTGTGGTACCAACAATCACAACTTATGTCTGATTGGGATATTTGATCCTGCAGATTCATGAAAACATATACACAGTGCATTGATCAAAACGGCTTGTGTGCCGGCAGGAGGCAGCGCTGAGTAAAGATGCAGGAAATGCCGTTTACAGCATTCCTCCACTTTCCCACTCACAGTAACGGCTGGTTAAGTGAGGTGAGTTGGCAGTTAGTATAACTAGCAGTTAAAGACAGTTAATCATGCTTCATTGCTGTGTGTATGTTTGTGGTGAGAGAGGACGACGAGGTGTGAACTCATTTTCTGCTAATAGCTTAAGGGCAACAACCAACATGATTTGACTTGCATGCCCATACCAACATAATGACTGACACACACACACACACACACACACACACACACACACACACACACACACACACACACACACACACACACACACACACACACACACACACACACACACACACACACACACACACACACACACACACACACACACACACACACACACACACACACACACACACACCGTTCTCAGCCTGTTTTAGTTTCCAGTAAAAGTCTTCTTCACAGGAAATGCGCCAGAAAACGAAACAGACCACTTCCTTTTGTATAACATGTGCTGCTTCCCCTGGAAACACCTGTGTGTGTGTGTTCCTGTGTGTGTAAAGGTGAGGAGTGTGGTAAACACTGACAGAAGGTTAAAGAATCATGACAGGATAATGGAGTTGCATGCAAACGCAGGATGTTGATTTGAGAGTTAACCCAGTTTCCCAGAATGCTTTGGGATGAATCTCACACTAGAGGTGCGAAACCACCTCAAAGACGTGTCACAAATTTGTTTGTGCTGTTTCTTCCTGTATAGTTTAGTTTTTTTATTCAGGTTTCTATTTCAGTTTAGGTCTAATGAACAATACCAAAATAACTTTTTTTGGCCAGCCATCTGCATTGCCGAAAAAGTGACGCAGGGCACCTGAGGTGAAGATGGGGAGATGAAGCTCCATTGTTTTGTGTGTAGCGAGCAGGCAGACAGGACAAGAGATAGATTGCCGTTTAGAGAGGATGTGATGGAGGGAGAGAGAACGACACGAGGTGGAAAGCAAGAAGAGGTGAGCTGGGAAAAACAGGAGATGATGGCAGGAATGAATAGAGAACAGACGGCAGACATATGCTCCAAATACAAATCAGCTTAGTGAGGCGACGCAGTATGAGAGACTGGGGCAATTGTAACATGCTACATCTCTTCAAAGTTAGGCTGAAATTAAACTCCAAAATGTTAAGTACGATATATATATATATATATTACACATACAATACTGCTAAAAGAATTGGGATATTTAAAAATATTTTTGTCTCTTATGCTCATCAAGGCTGCATTTATTTGATCAAAAATACAGTAAAACAGCAATATTGTGAAATATTATTACAATTTAAAATAATTTAAATAATTTTCAGCATCATTACTCCAGTCTCACATGATCCTTCTTAAATGCTGACTTGTGGCTCAAGAAACTTGGCTTAATAATGTATTATTTATTTTTATAGTATTTATTATTATCGATGTTGAAAACAGTTTTGGTGATTAAAAATAATGTGTGGAAATTAGAAAGTTCAAAAGAACAGCATTTATTTGAAATAGAAGCATTTTGTAACATTATAAAGGTCTTTACTGCCACTTTCGATCAATTTAATGCATATTGACTGAATAAAAGGATTAATAAAAAATAAAAAAATCGTACTGATCTGGGCTGCGCTTTCCAAAAGCATTGTAAACCTAAGTTGATCATAGCTCATTAATGAAGATAGTTCTATGATCAATTTGAAGCCCAGATCTTACTGTATATTATAATTAAAATAATTAATAATCAAATAATTATAATGTACTTGAAATAATAATTATATGCCCCACTTAGATTTATGCTTTATTTAATTTTAATCTTTTACAAAATAAATAAAAAATACAAAATAACACAATAACAAATAACACAAAGGATAAAACTATTTAGTAATACTTAGTTTTGGCTCTTATTTAAGATAAAACAAATATTTTCAAGTGTTACAATTGCCTTCAGCCCCTTTACAGTGACAATTGTTTTTAACAATCTTTTATTTAATTCAGTATTATTATATTTCTCATTATAATGCTTAAGTATTAATAGTACAGTTACTTTTTTGCCATATAAATGTGTCTTCTATTAGATATATAATACATAGGTGTGTAGTTGTTATGAAGTAATTCATGTAAAATATTGCAACTATTCTAGCTCCCCATTCTCAAATGCTGTTGCAATTTTCCAGACGCTGGTCTCGGGAAGCCAAACATGTTGCACACCCTCCTGCACTTGAGCTTGTTATCCTCTTAGGGCCGATGACTTCAGCAGCTCAGACAAGCTGCACTAGTTTACAGGAATGGACAGTGTGTGTGTGTGTGTGTGTGTGTGTGTGTGTGTGTGTGTGTGTGCGTGCGTGTGCGTGCGTGCGTGCGTGTGCGTGTAAGAGAGATCAGTTGCTGGTTAGGCCATTCAGTTCAAGTTGTTGGTAATCATGTTCCCCGTTCTTTACACCATGCTGTCAATTTCTGTTTGGTCTTCTTGGTTCAGCCCCTGAAATGTTAACACTATTACTTTGATAGCCGTTTTGAGTGTGTAAGTGTGTGTATCACCCTCTGAAGGGCCCATGTGAGCTGACCAATGAGTCTCTTCCAAGCCAGGACTATGCATGATGATATTTTAATACCTGCTGTTAAATTTAGCTCTCACATGGGGAGGGGGTGAGAGAGAGTTTTTCAGAGGGCAGAATAACAATTCTGTTACACAATGTTTTCTTCATGGTCTCTATTCATCAAAATATCTATCTATCTATCTATCTATCTATCTATCTATCTATCTATCTATCTATCTATCTATCTATCTATCTATCTATCTATCTATCTATCTATCTATCTATCTGTCTGTCTGTCTGTCTGTCTGTCTGTCTGTCTGTCTGTCTGTCTGTCTGTCTGTCTGTCTGTCTGTCTGTCTGTCTGTCTGTCTGTCTGTCTGTCTGTCTGTCTGTCTGTCTGTCTGTCTGTCTGTCTGTCTGTCTGTCTGTCTGTCTGTCTGTCTGTCTGTCTGTCTGTCTGTCTGTCTGCATTCAATGGATGAGTTGTTACCACACTAAACAATTCAGTGAACTATAATTATAATCTATCCCATAGTTAAATAAATAATTTATATAATTTAAATAATACTTAAATCTCTGACTTAAGGTCCTTGAACACTGAGTCTGAAATTTTCCTATGCTTTTGTAGTTTTTTTCATATTCGTCATCCTTTCCTATCAAAATACCTGATAGGAAACTTTCGGACAAGACTTTGGTCCTTTAGACCTTTACTTTAAATACACTATTCCTGATTTAAAATAATTAATAAAACAAAAAGTAAAGTAATGCCACATAACAGATAATGCTATTTATTATTGAGTATTTGTATTATTAATTTTTATGTGCTATTTTTTCAAGATAAAACGGGTTAAACATTTTTCAAGCGTTACAATTGTATTCAATCAACAGTGACAGCTGTAACACTCTGAGATCTTTTAATTATTATATTTCACATTATAATATAATATACTCATATATTATTATACATACACTATATTTCTCTTACAGTACAGTTACTTTTTGCACATATACACATCAGCGTTTCACTAAACTATTCAGTGAATGTGTTGTTCCTTAGGTCAACCCTCCAACTGATTGACTGAATGAGAAGTTAGAATGATTCATCACAATAAAGTAGTGCTGTATTTTGTATAGGACAACACAATATAATACCTATCTATTATTTTGTGACTGCCATCTCCTCAGGGATGAAACATGTATTAGTTCAGGGTTAGTCCAATGTTACATCTAGCAGTAGGGTTACATCTAGAGTCATTCCCTGCCTGGATCCATACAAACTGGGGTGGATTCGAGTTCACAGAGAAATGGAGGGCTAGCGGGCACAAACCGCGGTGTCAATAGGCAAGCAAAGTCTACATACTGCATTCACAGACAGCGGCTTTTACAGTGAGTAGATCTGCTGACGTGTGACTGTCACTGGCTGCAGCTGACAATGGGACAGAGTGCATTGTGGGAAATAAGATTAACTCCAGTGTGTTCTGGTCTGGTAATGTCACCAACTTGAACATGGTGGGGTCAGTAAGTGACAAAACGATAAAACAAGGGATTTAATAGAAGCAAAACTGTAAGGAAAGCAAGTGTTCTTGTTGTTTACAACTGGTATTAACATGCATAACCTGTATTCATTTTCTTTTAAAGGTGACTGTACATTTAAAAGCCTTGCTTTAGCTCAATACATATTGACAAGTAAACCAAAAGGCATTAAATGAATGCTTGTGTCAGATCATGTGACACCAGTAAAGATCAGATGCATCGCTGCGGGTCACCTTTAGCTCAGGCTGGGCTGGACAGCTGTGTCTCAGTCAGGTAGCTGTCAGCCAGACGTCCATCCATCTCAACACAGCTGTTACAAGCAGACACTACGCATGCCATCGGGTCACTACAGCTAAAGCCCTATCCGCACGGGATTAGTATTTCCTGGTGACCTCCAGTCATTTGTAATAATTACGGAGGTTGTCTGTGATCTTAATCCCGTGCGAATCGGCCATGTCTGTAATTTGTACCGTAAAAATTCCCCTGCAAATGACCCGCCATATTTCGCCTAACACCGAGGTCCTGTGATAACATTAGTCCCGTGCGAATCGGCATCTCTGTGATTTGGCCTGCATTTGTCGGGGTCTTATATTATTTTTCAAGGTTTTTGTTTCCCGTGTGCCTTTTTGTCCATCTTTCGCAAAGAATGGAGCTGCGTTTGAGTGTTTTGATAATATTTTGGGTGCTGTCATATCGCTATACTGCACCCTACAACTATACAATTTGCAGAAAGAGAAAGCTGAAAAGGTTTCAAGGTTAGTGTGTTACAAATAAATCAAGCATAAAAGCTTGAGATATTATTTTAACCTGGTGAAATGTAAATGACACAGGGCACGAAACTATAAGTTTCTTTTTTTAAATCCATCTAACCAGACCATTGAACGGGACTCTCAAAGCCTTGACATCGTATACGGGAGACAAGTCAGTAAATTCGAGTACAATCACATGCTTCGCTTATCCCGTGCGAATGCACCACACGAAATTCAGATGTGGGGGCAATTTCAAAATCAGACAAGGTCCCCAGATAATACTAATCCTGTGCGAATAGGGCTTAAGTCACGTGTGCCATCTTCCTGCAAAGCTGCACTTGACTCATCCAAAAGCTCACAGAATAGATAGTGAGCTAGTGTTGCTTGTCAGTGTATCGCACCGCTTCTTGAATTATACAGATTAAAAAAACAAAAACTTGTATAGACAGCTAAAAATAAATAAAACATTACATTACAAAACAGGACATTAATGGGAGACTGAGCATTTGGAACTTTGTTTATTTGTGGGTTGAATAATAAAATAGCATATCAAATTATTTCAAAAATTGTATTATAAGATACTAGGTTAAGACACACATACTGTTTTTTTTATAAACTTTGGATAAAAGCGTCTGCTAAATGCATAAATGTAAATGTAAGATTAAAATTATGTATTTTATTTATATTAATTAATTTGAAAAATGATAAAATTAGCAACTGTTTTCATATAAGAAAAAATATGGAAATAAAATAATAAAATTAATTAACAAAAGAATAAAATATCTAAATTATTTAATATGATAAAATAGGTTTATATTGTTGAAAATAAAATAAATAAAACATATACATTTATTTAAAAAAATTCATATAATATAATAGGTTAAGATTAAAAAAAATTAAAAATATATTTATTTATTATATTAATAAAAATTATTCAATAATAAAAAATCAAATGAACTAAAAATCTAAATTATTTTAATATAATAAAATAGGTTTATAGATAACAGGTAGGTTTAGATTTAAATGAATTAGAACATTGTAATTATTTTATAAAGTATAAAATATATATATTTTGATAAGATGTTAAAAAAATAGTTTTTAATAAGATAATTTAAAAAAAATATATTAGAAATTTTCATAGATGTAAGAAGTCAGTTTATATGAACTTAGGGCTCTCAAATTAGTTTTAAATTAATTAACCAAAGCATAAAAGATAATCAAAGTTGACCTTATTCTTAATAAAACATTTTAATTGAGCACAATTGATGAAAGCACTTAAACTTTTTTCTAGAAATAGTTCATACAATTTAAAAAAACTAAAAAACCTTTCTCCGCCTCTGAAACAACCTTTTATCTGATGTAACAATGAGAAGAAGAATATTAATATTTAATATTTATTACAGCCTTACATTTAACATTGGCATGATTGATGAAAGGAATCAATGAAAACCCAATGGAAAAAAAATTATAATATTGCCTTATTTATTTCCCACTGAACATTCTGTTTTACTCGGATATCCATCATATTACGGAACTTTAATGCGATGCAAATTCAGTAATATCTTTAAGACAATATGAGCGGTGATATCAAACATGACTGGAGTAGAAATACGTAGAGGAATATTTTGACAAATTGACTATAATTCGACAGCCTACAGATGCCTTGAAACTCTTAAGAAGAAAAAAGAGAAAGCAAAAAATGGGTGACAAACGTCATATACAGCGATGACCCTGGTTTCCCACGCAAAACAGAAAGAGAGAGAGAGAGAGAGAAAGAGGCCTAGATTAAGAGATCATGATCATCCACAGTTCACAGACTCTTTTCTGCCCCAGAATGGAGTCACAGACAAGAATGAAATGGAGAATGAAAGGATAAACTGATACAGTGACTCAAAAAAGGAGGAAAATAGTGGAGAGGAAAGATACTGAGTTGATACCTCTGAAGTTTGCGGTAATACGAGTGGGCGGGGACAGTGGGGGCGTGTCTTACCGTTGTAGGAGAGGCGGGGCTTGCTCAGACACATGATGAAGTGAACTTCCATCTCATTGGATGCCACTGATTTGGAGCAGACAGGACACTTAAATCCTGCAGAGAGAAGGAAACAGCATTGTCAGACATCTTGAAGCAGCAATAAGCCGGCTAAGGCGGTGGAATGAGCTGTGACAGTGATGCAGCAGTCTGATAACTGCCAATGCCATAATCCTGCGCAACATGTTATGTTTTCATGCATTAGATTGGCTTTTAGTAACTTTGTTGACACAAGGTTTTTTAACTTAAACGTATACTTTACAAACACATACATCAATGTCACTTGTTCACCAATGTCTTTATAAGGCTCATGTTAGGCCGGTATCAGCAAACAAACATTCAGTTTTCTTAGCCTGCATGGGTTAGTCACACGTACCTTACCTGCGCCATAAGAGCTTCAGACAAACATATGAGAGCAGTGTCAGTTTTACAGAGTAATAACGCAAAAATGGCTGATATTAAAATTCTATATTATTTGGGGCTGGTAATATTTTTTTGTTTTTGAAAGACGTCGCTTATGCTTACCAAGGCTGCATTTATTTAATGAAGAATAGAGTACAAATAGTAATATTGAGAAATGTAATTACAATTTAAAATGACTGTTTCTATTGTAATATATTTTAAAATGTAATTTATTCCTGTAATGTCAAAGCTGAATTTTCAACATCATTACTCTAGTGTTCAGAGTCACATGATCCTTCAGAAATCATTTTAATATGCTGATTTGCTGCTCAAAAAACATTTATTATTATTATTATCACCATCATCAGTGTTGCAACCAGTTTTGGTGATTAATCATTTTGTGGAAACTGATTTTTTTTCAGCATTGTTTGATAAATATACCTTTCAAACGAATATGATTTGAAATATAATTATTTGTAATATTATTAATGTATTTGCTGTCACTTTTGATCAATGTAATGCATCCTTACTGAATAAAACTATTAGTAATTTTAATTAAAAAAATCATATTGAAACTCAACGTCACTGTAAAAAAAAACTTGAGCCAACTTAAAATTTTAAGGCAACCAGCTTTTTGAGTTCTCTCAACTTGTTGTTTTAAGTTTATACAACAAAAAGTTGAGAATCTCCTACAAAAATAAGTTGAGAGAACTCAAAAATCTGCTGAAGCTGGTTGCCTTCAAATTTTATGTTGGCTCAACTTTTTTTACAGTGTTGTAATCTACATTAAAAATAAAACAATTAAAATTAAAAGGCTTCACAAAATCCTAATGTACATTGGATATTCATTTTGAGATTGGCAAAAGATTACGTTACAATTTTTTATAACACAACAGTTTTCTTTATTTTAGCACTATGATGGAAAAATGTCAAATGTACTGTAAATGAAATTAGGATTGCACAATTGTATATTATTAAATAATTGTAAAAATGTCTAATATCAGCAGATATGGCACCATTATACCCAGATCCAAGCCTTAAATTCCTATTATTTATATTATTGTGGAAATATTCAAATTAGCCTCTGAATTTTATGTTTTGTATTGCAGTGGGTCATTTATGTAGACCTCTATTCACATCAACAGTAAAATGGTCAAAATGTTTTACTATTTATAATCTGAAGTGCCATATTTAACCATTGACAGAAATGAAAACAAGACTGTGAAGGAGGGAACTACAGTGTGTTCAATGGGTTTTCATCTGATGAAACATCTTTCAGTAAAAACAATTACATGATGTAGGGTCTTTTTACATTGTGTGCCATTATAAAGACTGTCTATCCCTCACAGCCTCGTTTTCATCACCGTTGAGTTCATATCAAGTCTAACCAGTCTATTATGCAATAAACACTAGCATCAAATCAGCAACCAAAGGGAGCTTCCACTAACACCCTGTCCTCTGACATCAACCGCAGGCCCGTAGGGGAAGACCGAAAGAGAGAGCCATTCACACATTGAGTCCTACAGAGCTGGGCTGTGTCCTTCATAAACACAGACACAGCGGCAGGTCATTGAGACTCTGTTTGGCACCTCACATCCCACCATGAAGCCCACAGGCTTTAGACCTTCTCACATGATTCGTGTCAATGTTTCCCAATGCATTGAACTCTAGGGTGAGAAGTGGCAAGCTAAAGTGTTGTTCCTTCGCAGACTTTGATGAATGAATTCACGTTCACAAACTATAAGAAAACTTGCCCTGTCAGCACGGCTATATAAAGCACAGGCTGGTGTGTTTGGGGACTTCCATTGGAGAAGGTGCAGGTGTGGTTTTGAGACTGTATTGTACATGAGGGCAGGGCCTTGCCGAAAAGACTCGAAACCAAGCAAATTATAGTTCTGTAGAACTTACAGAACTGGTATAATACAAGTTGCTCTAAGTATTCATAGGAATAATTACTGAATAGGAATCTCTGTCACAATTGCCTGGAGGGATTTTTAGAAATGGTAAACATAAGAGAAAAACCTGATTGGATTTCTGCCGAGAGAAGCTCTTTGTGTTCATGATGTGGAACCTTGGTTTGAGGCGAGCATTGTAAAATCTAATTAACAGCCGTTTTACATTATTTCAGTGCATATGTAGATCAATTATTTAGGGTGAAGACAGGTTGTTTGGCCTGTGGGAGCAGCCTGAAACATAAGATCTCTGGTTAACTCTTGAATACTGGTTATATTTTTGTTTTAAATGATGTAGTGAGAAGCAATATCATTAAATGAAAAATAATTCATAAAAAAAAAATATTTATTTAATTATCCAAGCCTGTTTTGCTGAAAAGACTTAAAATAGTCACACAATCATGAGTAAGAAAGTACAAATCAATCAATAATGCTTTGCATCATATGCCATCATTTTCCCCAAGTGTTTAAATGGAGTTAGATTATAGCGGTTTAACTTATAGTGCAAAGATTATTAAAGAAAACCTAATAGTTAGGCTACAAAAAAATATGAAAATGTAAAAAAAAATTAAAACTATAAATTCGTATTTCAGCAATCTTTTATTCAGCAAGGATGCATTCAATTGATCAAAAGTGACCGTAAATGTTGTTCTTTTAAACTTTCTATTCATCAGAGAAACCTGAAAAATATATATCACTGTTTCAACAAATATATTAAGCACCTCAAGTGTTTTCAACATTGATAATAATAAGAAATGTTTCTTGAGCATCAAATCTGCATACTAGCATGATTTCTGAAGGATCATATGATACTGAAGACTGACGATTCAGCTTTGCCATCACAGGAATAAATTACATTTAAAAATATATTCAAATAGAAAACAGTTATTTTTAAACTGTAAAAATATTTCACAATATTAGAGTTTTTACTTTATTTTTGTCAAATAAAAACAGCCTTCATAAGCACTTCATTAAACTTCTTTCAAAAATATTTAAAAACCTCACTGGCCTCAAACATTTGTGTAAATATACAGTATAAATATATAAAAAATATGTGACAATGTTGGCAGGACACATACAAATTCTTCAAAAGTGTCTACTCTTGTTTTAAACAGCAAGAAAAATCAGCAAATGAGTTTGGAACGACATAAGTGTGAGTAAAAAAATATAAAATTTTCATTTGTGTGTGAACTTCAGTGAAAGAAAGCAGGTGCAGACAGTCTAACGAACAAAAGTAGCCATGCCAGGAAAAAGAGTGAGACAGAATATGAATCCAAACAGAGCCAAAATGCAGATAAAGTCAGTAAAAACACGGCACAAAGTAAATGTAGGGACGAAGACAGCTCCCTCTGTCAATATAACCCAGGTTCGATTCTCTCCGCCTCCGGACTCTTCACTTAGAGCACACCCCAACCTCCAAATCCCACCCCAGGAACCCATGATGATGCCTGACCCAGTTTTCCCTAGGCTTCTATTTTCAGGCATTCCTTGGGGACAGATGGAGAGAGAGAGAGAAAGAGAGAAGGAAAGAAGACTGAAGTGGAAAACGGAGGTGTGGAAATCTCTGCCAGGGATGTCCCATCTCTGTAGAGGTGTGATTCACTGAAACAAAGCTAATAAAGGGGGGCGACGGACGGGGTTCCATCTGTCAACATGCAGAACTCGAGTCGCACATGCGAGAGAGACCAACTGTCTCCACTACCGCAAGTATCACATGACGCCGAAAATATCAACAGCAGCTCACCACAGCAACAAACAGACCAGACGTCTTTCATGCCCAACCGGCCATAATGACAATGAGCTTATGAGATCAAATCATTAGACTCATTAAACTTATTTGTAAATTACCTCAGTTGACCTCGTCCAAGTGGAATGTTTCCAAGAGCTTTTCATATCAAAAATCATATAATCTCATCTTCATTACGTTCTAAACCTGTATGACTTTCTTTGATTTTTGTCTTGATTGCTGCTTTTCATGTATTAACAATGAATGGGGACTGAAGCTTTCAAGCTTCAAAAAGGGTTGAAAAAATATTACAGAAGTGGTCCATGTGACTTGTACACAATTATTAAGGTTATCTGTTTGAAACTGACCACAATTGAAGTCATTTCTCATTGATCATCTTTCTCCAGTCTTGCTGAGACCGATTCATCGAGTCAGTGAATTAAACTCAAGAACCGAGTGAGGCCAAACAGTGAACAAATCATTCAAACTAGTTTTATGAACTCAATCAGAATTCAGTTGACAAAATATTTAGAGTTTATAGCACATTTTAAGCAGCAGAAGTTGCTGTACAATGAAGAAAAATGAAGAAACAGTGTGGAAAACAATTTTAAATCATAAAAAAACGAATTATACCAAAATATACAACTAAATAATACACCTTTCTAACAAAAACGCAGATAAGAAGTTATACATAAGAAAAAAAAACTGAGAAGGAACAAAAAATCAATTAAGAACAGTTTGAATCGGACAAGGTCACTTTTCTCAAAACCTTTGTTGAGAAGATTTTTACTGACACAAATTTCAGTTCCCCATGACTTCAGAAGACTTAAAACATAGCACACAAATCATATGGACTGCTTTTATGGTACTTTACCTTCCTTTGTGCAGCTAAAAATGAGTTTAAAACTCTGACACCAGTTTAGGTAACAATTTATTTTAAGGTGTACTTGGTACACATGTACTTACTATTGTAATAACAATAAATTATGCACAATTACATGCAAGTAACCCTAAACCAAACCTTAATCCTAACCTTAACCATATGGTAGTTAATTAATACTACTCAGTACTTAAATGTATAATTACACTGTAACAAGGACATCTTAAAATAGTGTAACCGCAATGTATTTAACAGTCTTGCTCTGCATGAGCATTTATACTTGTTATAGTAATTACAATAAATAATAACTAGGTACTAACCATAACCCAGATATTTACCTTATATCACCCAGTACTTTCTTAGGTACACATAAGTACACGTGCTGTAATATAAAGTGCAAACAAAAAACTCACTGACTTGTGCAGAATGAATAAATGTGAAAAATAATGGCTTAATTTTAATTTTTTGAGTGAATTGTCACTTAAATATGAATTCAGATGCCAGGCAGCATGGAGTTGGGGCTCTGATGAGGGGAAGAGTCCATGCAAAAAGGCCAGAATAGAGCCATGGGCCCCTCAGTCAGTGAAATCCTAAAGGCTGCTGGGAAGACCAGCTGCTTGCTCTCACTGTGCGTGGTTTAATTAGACACTCTATCGGTCTTAATGAGCTCTGGCTCAAGTCAGGACATTAATGGGAGACTCAGCGTTTGGAACTTTGTTTATTTGTGGGTTAATTGCCACCGTTGTGTGTTTTAGTGGTCAAGAGGGACAGCTAATGGTCAAAAAGACACTTTAACTCGAATTTAGCCTTGATTACAATCAGGCTACACTTAAAAAACGTAATTTCTTTCAGTTTGGGAAGTCTTGTTGTATAGTTGTTTTTATTTCAAAGTTGTTCACTCTATGTCCTTCACTCGGAGCACAGATCAACATCCGTTTTAACTCATTAAACAATCCAGACTTGAGACTCGTAGAGCAGCATCTCGTCGTGCCGTATCTCTGCATGCATCTGAAATAGAGCCGTTACACTGCACCTGTTAAAGTGTCCCCTGGCTCTCGTCCTTCGAGCTGACGCATTCCTCAAGCAGAGCCGACTTCTCCGTCTGATATCCATGCATTTTTGATGATACCTCTGCATATAGTTCTTGCTCCGTTCCCCACAGCCGAAGATGAAGAAGTCACATTTTTCTCCGAATTACAGTCTGGAGAAGTTGACGCTAGTGGCCAAAACTCAGAGCCAGCAGATAAGAGTTGACAGATTTCATAGAAAATCCCGTAGTGTATGATGGCCAAAGACTTCAGTCGTTTAATATATGATGGCCAGTCTTTCTCTGTGACTATTACAAAGTCAGTAAGTGTATGATGCCCATACACTTAACATCTGTCATGTAGTGTATTCCAGTCTTTTAGACAGACGCTAATGCCAGACTCCTGCTAACCAAAATTCCCAAGACTCACCAACAGTGCTGTGCTGAACAAAATACCATTCTTTTCTTCGAAATTGACATGGGACCTTCAATTCAATTCAAAAACATGGGACCATAATCAGCGATTCAAGTCAAAGCAAATTGTTCTTTTTGCATTTACCCACCAATGTAAAATACAAATAATGAACTGTGATTCTAAAAGAACTGTGCTTCTTTTAGATTTTTATACAGAAAACAATGGAAATACATAATTAGAAACTATTTTAATTCACATATAGTATATGTGTATGGATGTATGGATGGATGGATGGATGGATAGATAGACGTCAGATAATCAGAATATTAAAATGATTTCTTAAGGATCATGTGACACAAAAAATTACATTTTAAAATATATAAAAATACAAAAACATTTAAAGTTGTAATAATATTGCAATATTTCACAATATTACTGTATTACTGCATTTTCAAATAAATGCAGCCTTGGTGAGTGTAAGAAACATGCAAAAATATGACAAATCTAACAAAATAAATGTATCAATATCATTAATATATATCATTTTTAATGTAATTCTGTGTATAGTTGTGTATGCTTTTATTAACACAAAGAACAACGACAAACACAAATTTGCACCTTTGTTTTCATTTGCCATAATAACCCTAGTCAACTCTCAATCAAAGTATTGATCTGTCTCTTCACAGGGCGGCTTGAAAGGATCAGTGTTTTCTAAACAGTATTCAAACAAAGCGGTTGATTACAATGAGGCCATTTACAGACACCAGCGATGCTTAATCAATCAGCGGCAGCATGAGTCTGTAAAGGACTCGATGATTACATCACAGAACTGCATCAGGGAGAACCCAACGACTGACAAACAGTTTGAGACGTCTTAATAAATCCACCAAGCTTGTAGACAGCTTATCAGAATACACTGAAATGAAGCAGATAGGAATATATCATGATGTTTCAAACGAAAGCTATAATGAACCATAGCCAAAGACAAACAGGCCAGTGTACAAGCAGGAAACAGTGCATGACTCAGCAGAAAACCACATACAAAAACAGGTCAAACCATTAAAAGGTGTTAAGCGCCTCAGGACTGGCTAGAAACCGCAGCTGGCCAGACAACGATGACTTCCTGTGACCATTCATTTGTCATAACGCAATACAGCTTAGCGCGGTACACACATCCATCACTGCAGACCGAACCATAAAGCTCGGTTTCACTCGCCAGCCTCTTTCATTACAAAATATTGATCTGTAAAATATATAACTACTCTGGGGATATAGTGAACCATCTCTAACACTGAAGTCAGAGCTTGGTGTTTAATGTCTCATTGCCTTTAAAATTCCCCCTTTTAGTTAATGCTTGACGAGCAGTGCTAATTTCTCCCAGCCTGACCTTCATTCGGCTTTAGAAAAGGACGACACAGCTGACGCACATCTGCACTGATACAATGGCAGTACTTCATTGTCTGCTCTTTTTAGGTGAGGTTTCTGTACATTGTCTCTCATACAATGACTCTGACAGCAACAGAAAGACGAGAGGCCATTTAAACAGGTACAGGTCTGTGATAGAGAATATCCAATCATATATATATATATATATATCATCTGTTCAAGCAGTGTTCGGTAAGCAATGGATGTTATTATAACAGCTGCAAGCGTTGTGCACAGTAGAGCAAAAAATAGAATCTATATTCAGACATGAGCTTTTATGATGTAATGATGGATTTACAAGCCTAAGACGTCACCATAATTCATATTTTAGAGATGCAATATGTGTGCTGTGCACAAAGTAGATATTATGGTCAGTGTTATAAATGCCATATTATATTATAATAAAACATATACATAATCTACATATAAATATAGATAATAAATGATAGAATATACAATAAATAAATGATATATACACATGTATACATATATTTACACATATTAACAATATATTACATTATAAATGGATAAATATAAATGTATAAGCCTATATTTATTACTGATATGACATATATAGAAGGCTATATACATATATATATATATATATATATATATATTTGTGTGTATGCACTTTTAAATACTTTAAAGCACAAAAATATAATTGTTTCTCTTGTCAACCTAATATATCAAATATCAAAATATGTATGTACACAATATTTTGTAAAAATGTACACAAAAATATTTGAAAACTCTGAAGTTGGTTATCAGCCAATGATTCACTAACAGTCACATGAAGAATATTGCTAATTTATGCACAGTTAATTTATTCTGCAATTATAAGAAAACATAGATACTCGTAGATATAAATACATTTGGAATATACATATATTTGCATTATATTATTAGATAAATTAGTAAACAGGATGAATAGGCCTGTATGCATTAAAGACATGAAATATATAGATATGAATAAATAAAAAATGAAGGACTTTTTATTAAAAGTATTCCTTTTTATCTACATACATGATTCAACATTTTATTTTACACATTTGGTAAAAAATATTATCACATTTTGCTCTGAAGTTAAATTATGCACAATGAATCGATTCTGCAATTATGAGGAACGTTCATGGATTTTGTAATTTGCTGGTTGGTTTATATATCACTTTCATCAATGGTATACTTGTATTAGTCTAAGAACACTCTGAAAGGAAAGAGCAGAGGGAAAAGGGGAGGAGTGCTGGAGAAGAGCGAGACAAGGACATAAACATGGTGACACAGCACTGTCGAAGGAGAGAAGAGAGCAAGTGAGCTAGAAGACAGCATGACAGCTTCTTTTAAAGCAGCGCCCATCAGGACAGGATTCCTGCATCTGCATGCCGCTTAACATCAAGCAGCCTCGGATTCGAGAGCAGACGAGTCAAGGGCATTCCCTGTCACTAGTTGTGAGGGCGTAATGTATTAGCTTATTCAGCGCAAGTGTGTTAGTGTGTGTGCAAGCGCCTCCATATCACTTTGTAGGTTATACACACAAACATATCAATTTTAAGTGTGTATGCTATACAATCCCAGAGGAAATTTGAATTGCTCAACGGCTGCTATTTCACAGCTCAGGAGCGGTTTCATTTACGTCGCCTCCACCTCAGATGTTTCTCCTAAAACATTTTACACAAATGAATTAGAATGATTTATTTATATAAAAAAGGAGAGAGCTATAAAATGATTGTGAATAATACCACAGATCTGATCATTTGGTCCTGGAAGAATGTGATCAGAAATGTTTGAAATCTTATTGATTGCATTTTATGATTGGAAGCTTAGCAAACCTGAGCACAGTTTGAGATATTGTTGAATTCTCTTTTGAAGATACACATGTGAGATAATAAGGGATACACTGATATAAAAATTATGGTTGCTACCGATAAGCCAATAATAGTGCGAATGAAAACTTGCCACTGGCTAAATTCGGCACAATGCATGAACTGTAAACATTTGTGACCCTGGAGCACAAAACCAGTCTTAAGTCGCTGGGGTATATTTGTAGCAATAGCCAAAAATACATTGTATGGGTCAAAATGATTGATTTTTATTTTTTTATTTTCTTTTATTATAGGATATTAAGAAAATATCATGTTCCATGAAGATATTTAGTAAATTTCTTACCGTAAATATATCAAAACTTCATTTTTGATTAGTAATATGCATTGCTAAGAACTTTATTTGGACAACTTTAAAGGCGATTTTCTCAACATTTAGATTTTTTTGCACCCTCAGATTCTAGATTGTCAAATAGTTGTATCTCAGCCAAATATTGTCCGATCCTAACAGACCATACATCAATGGAAAGCTTATTTATTCAGCTTAAATATGATGTATACATCTCAATTTCGAAAAACTGACACTTAAGACTGGTTTTGTGGTGTCCAGGGTCACATTTATGTTAAAATTGTGCATGGTTGCTTTGCAAATAAATAAAATAAATAATAATAATACAAATAAAAATGTATACAGTTTTTCTGAAACAATAAATATACTACCATTCAGAATTTGGGGTCAGGAAAGATAAAATAAATAAATAATACTTTTATTCAGAAAGGATGCATTAAATTGATCAAAAGTGACAGTAAAACCAATATTACAGAATATTTATATTTCAAGTGAAATGCAGTTATTTTAAACTTTCTCCAAATTAATAAGCAGCACATTTGTTTTCAACATTGATGATAAGAAATGTTTCTTGAGCAGAAAATCAGCATTTTAAAATGATTTCTGAAGAATACTGAAGACTGGAGTGATGATGCTGAATATTAAGCTGTAATATCACAGGAATAAATTATAATTTAAAATATATTCAAATATAAAACAATAATTTTAAATTGCAATAATATTCCACAATATTCCAGTTTTACTGTATCTTTGATCAAATAAATGCAGCCTTGGTGAGCAAAAGAGAACATTTAAAAATAACTAACTGACTTTTAAATGGTATTTAATTATTACTAAAATATGAATGTTTTAAAGATTAACTTTAAGTGAGCATTAAATGACGTCAAGGAATCTAACCCCCGGTTTCACAAACAAGGCTTAAACCTAGTTCCTAGACTAAAATGTAAGTCTGAGCTGTTTCAACTGAAAGAAACTTGCACTGACTGATCGTAAAACATATCAGTGCTTTTGTTTTGTCTTTAGATGCACATCAGTAATGTTTTTTTCTAAGGCACGTTTGTAAAAATGACCTAAATGTCCTAATTGAACAATGGCCTAATCCTGGCTTAGTCTAAGCCTTGTCTGTGAAACCAGGCCTAAATGTTTAAAATATTATCTATTTAAATAGCTGCAGTTTCAATAATTTCTTAAAGTGCAAAAACAACAACAACAAAAACATGGATAAGCTCTAGAACTGTTAAGGAATTATGTTAACCACAATAAATGCTGATGACTAAATAAATGTTTCTAGTTAAGCCAGATAGGAAACTGGATCAGGAACGCCAGCTCACCAACATCCAACATGTAACATGTGGATGACAATTCCAGATTAAAACAAATGACATAAGAAGAAACTAACACTTGTCAGTTAATCAGACACTTGTTATCCATCACTGACAATAATCTTTATCAGTCTTATCACTATGTAAAATATACTGTAAGAAGGTTACAAGACAGAAATGCATTTAAATGCGAAGCGCAGAGATATAGCGCATAAAAGAGCAAAAGCGGCAACAAAAACAAATCAATATTGCATGTTGTTTTCACCACTTATCAGCTCTCAAAGAACGCTGTCTGCAAGGAGGCTTGTTGTGTCTCGACATCAGCGGTGGCCATCGGAGGACCATCTGAATCACAGCCTCCGACGCTCCTGAATGGAACGGCCAGGATGCCCATACATGGGCGTAACGTGTTCACATGACATCAGAACGAACTCTCCTCAACTAGTTTCAACTTATTACCTTCAGAGGGAAAAGAACAGCTGTTTCCATGGCAACAGCAGAACGAGAGGGAGATAACGACATGGAGTGTGTGTGTGTGTGTGGTTATAGATGCAGACATACTGTTTTCCTCTGTAAACTTCCTGATTACAAGATGTTGTTTTGGCCCTTGAGAGAAATGACAGGGGTATATTTTTCTCGTCGCTAGCGTGCGAACGATCACATAACGATCACATGTAAGGTCTCAAAAGACAAGGAAGTGAGCACACAATGGCAAAAAACTACATTGCAAAAAGTCCCTGGGGTGACACAAGCCGCCCTTGTGCATGTCACAGGTTTATCTTTAGCTGGTCTCCACTGTATGGCAAGGTTTGGTCGCCACTCCATGGAAACTGTTGTCACGGCCTTCTAATTGGCCGGTTGTTTGCACTAGTGGCTTCTCCTTCATTGAAGGAGCTCTGGTAGCTGTCATTCACAGGAGCTGCTACATGCAGGAAGTGTGAGTGACGGGGCGGGGGAAATGTCTCTCTGTTTCTCGCGCTCGCTCTCCCTCCCTCTGGGTCTCAGTGAAATGAGTGTGCGAGTGTTGTGGGGGTGGCAGGCTTGTTGAGGCCGCATGTAAGACTGCAGCCTGAAAACAGCGGTGGCAAGCGACGGGGTTGTCACAGCAACAGCCGACATCCTTCAACTCTGAAGTGTGTAGCTGCCTCCCGATTCACAGGGGCCCTATGCAGTGTACACTTCTCCCTGTGCACTGAGAAGGGGATATGTGTAGAAGTTCAATGGCAATGTCATTAAACTTGAGTAAACATTTGACTTCAGCAGAATATATATATATATATATATATATATATATATATATATGAAGAAAAACAGATAACTCCATTTGAAAAATTTTTTATTTTTTTCATTGTGCATTCCAACTAATCTCAATCAAACTGCATTTGGGTTATTTTGATTAGGTTAAAAAATAACTTTAAAATACAGCTAACTAACACAATAAAACATTATTATCTGTTTTTGCAAATAAACGTCAAATACACTTTTTTATTTACATGAAAATTATAATTTTATAGCATTAGCATATTCAATATAATATTTCCCATTATTTACATTATATCAACATATGGAATACATACAATAATCTGGCATACCACAAACCCATAAATTTAAATCCTCAAATAGTTTCTCATAAAAAAAATATAGTTTATTTACATTAACATATTCAATATATTTGTCTATGTAAAAATGTACATACAAAATGAACGGTCAATTTGAGATAGATAGATACTGTATACATATATAGATATTTATATAAAATTGGCAATTCATTTTTTATGTAATTTGATTACATAAAAATGAATGCCCTATATAATTTATTTACATTTCAATATTCAATATAATATTTTCAATTATTTATATCTTATATACATAATATATAAAACAATAATTTGGCACACACAATATATATCTACAGTATTTTTATTTTCTTTCCTTCAGAAGTTATTAATAACCCTGCAATATTTAAACTCCTAAATTTAGACCCTCTAAATCTAGCAAAGTTTTTTCATAATCACATAAATTCAATTTATAAACGTTTATTTACACTACGACATTCAGTATTTATATATGGTACAAAATGATTTACTCAAAACCCCTCATTTTAGCTCCACCCTCACATTTTTTCACTCAACATGGCAGAATATTCCGTGAAGTCAACTTCAGAGACACTACCAGACGATTGGAACAAATCCTGTATATCTGTGCGTACGTGCGTGTCTGATTTTGTTTTTGGGACTTTGTGTCTTCTTTTTGTGTCAGTTAATGCTGCGCATGTGTATGTGCATCTGTGTCTTTGCATAAATGTATTAAACCCTGAGCTAAGAGAGAGAGAGAGAGACCAGTGAGGCAAAGAAAAGCAGAAATAATTTGAGAGAGTGACCTATATTTCTTGAATCCTGCCGCCAGACAGATCAGCACAGATGTTCCACAATCCCAACATTCCTAAAAGACTTGCCACTAAAACCAGCGCCGTAACACTCTGTTTCGGTTGTAATTAATGCAAAATGTTGATGTTGACTTAAAATGTCATCTTAAAGACTTCCATTGTGAAATGAGGGCTGCTTTAAAAGATCATGCATGCAGATCAATCATGCAGCAGCGAAGGCCAAGTAAATGATTACTCAGTTTTCTAATGGGTGAGCAATAATGATTAAACAGAGCACTTTTAGCAGAGCGATTACTGTTGCTTTTAATCTGCTTGCGTGCAGCAAACAGGTGAGTTGGCCAGCCTTCAACACAAACGCTACAGCTTTAACATGAATGGAGTGGACCAGCTTTGAAATAAGCAAACTGGCTACAGTATGTGAAGACTGCCATGACAGTACAGAATGGAAATGGAAGTCATAATTTCAACAAAAAGTTTAGCAAGAAATACCACTTTCTAATTGGAAAATAAACACTGCTTCTAACACAATGAGCCTACAATTATTCTGAACAACTTCCTCTCAAAAAATAACTATCAATGAGTCAACTTTAAATCACCAGTGTCTTAAAATAAAGGCAATTATTGATGATTAGTGGTGCTTGCTAAGAAAAACATCCCTACTACGATTGCTCATGCTTATTTTCCAGCCCATACTTCCTCTCACACGTTTGTGTTACGAACATGAATGACATCTCAAGTCATGCGGCTTGTTGAGGAGTGTGCTACTTTTCTAAGAAATCATATTCTCCTGGCAGGCAATAAAAAAATCATGTATCATAGGATCAGAATATCAAATGAACTTGAGGACATAATAACATCCTAGCAATACCCTAGCAACCACCTAGAACACATTAGCAACCCTTTAGAGCATCTTAGCAACAACCTATATAAAATAATACAATATTTTCCTACATATTAACAATCAATATATTAAATTACTTATTGCATACTGAAAATATAATGAATAATATAATGTGTTAATATATTACAATATACTGAACAATACTTCAGGAATTGCTGCTTTCCATATATTGAAAAATATGTGACAATATATTTATATATTGTAATATTTAATTTTATATTCAATACTATCCTTCATATATATATATATATATATACACACATGTAATAAAATATGGTTCTATGTGTGTCTATATTTATTTGAGCATACATATACCATGTATATTCACATTTATTTGGCAACATATATGTACTCAGTTATGAGGGAAATATATACAGGTGCTTATCAATAAATTAGAATGTCGTGGAAAAGTTCATTTATTTCAGTAATTCAACTCAAACTGTGAAACTCGTGTATTAAATAAATTCAATGCACACAGACTGAAGTAGTTTAAGTCTTTGGTTCTTTTAATTGTGATGATTTTGGCTCACATTTAACAAAAACCCACCAATTCACTATCTCAACAAATTAGAATACTTCATAAGAAGCTGGTCAGCAGAAGGAAGCATGAAGTGCTCCAAAATTTCTTGGTAAACGGGTGCAGTGATGTTGGTTTTCAAAAAGCACAATGGACCAACACCAGCAGATGACATTGCACCCCAAATCATCACAGACTGTGGAAACTTAACACTGGACTTCAAGCAACTTGGGCTATGAGCTTCTCCACCCTTCCTCCAGACTCTAGGACCTTGGTTTCCAAATGAAATACAAAACTTGCTCTCATCTGAAAAGAGGACTTTGGACCACTGGGCAACAGTCCAGTTCTTCTTCTCCTTAGCCCAGGTAAGACGCCTCTGATGACAACTGTAGCCAAATTCCTTGACACGTCTGTGTGTGGTGGCTCTTGATGCCTTGACCCCAGCCTCAGTCCATTCCTTGTGAAGTTCACCCAAATTCTTGAATCGATTTTGCTTGACAATCCTCATAAGGCTGCGGTTCTCTCGGTTGGTTGTGCATCTTTTTCTTCCACACTTTTTCCTTCCACTCAACTTTCTGTTAACATGCTTGGATACAGCACTCTGTGAACAGCCAGCTTCTTTGGCAATGAATGTTTGTGGCTTACCCTCCTTGTGAAGGGTGTCAATGATTGTCTTCTGGACAACTGTCAGATCAGCAGTCTTCCCCATGATTGTGTAGCCTAGTGAACCAAACTGAGAGACCATTTTGAAGGCTCAGGAAACCTTTGCAGGTGTTTTGAGTTGATTAGCTGATTGGCATGTCACCATATTCTAATTTGTTGAGATAGTGAATTGGTGGGTTTTTGTTAAATGTGAGCCAAAATCATCACAATTAAAAGAACCAAAGACTTAAACTACTTCAGTCTGTGTGCATTGAATTTATTTAAAACTTTTCCACAACATTCTAATTTTATTGAGATGCACCTGTATTGTGATAATATATGCATGTATTTATATTTATATAAAGTACTCAATTAAGTAGTCAATTAAGTTGTAAATGTCAAATCTAATTTTCACCGACCATGTTGCCATGACTTTAACAAGATATACAATTGTCCAAAAATCCTACATTTAAGAAAAAAAATGCAGTAAAGTTTTCAGCTATTGTATTTATACAATCACATTTTTTCATCTATTAAATGTGTAATGTGAGATAGTTATCAAGCATTAAATTCTTAATAAACTAATTGTTTTAATAAAGCTATTACATGTAAAAAATATAGTGCTGTTTTTATCTTCATTGCTACATTATATATGTATGTTTATATAGTTATATTTGGACCATGAACATATTGCAGTATATTTAAAAATGTAAGCACTAGTTTCCGATATATAGAAATGCATTTAATATATTGCATTATATTTTTTCAGAAAATCATAGTGTGGCAGTGAGTTTGCACAACTAGCATAACTTTCTTTTTCAGATACATATTGTTTGTTTTTCACAGATTTTGATCTATTTTCCCTTTAAAGTCAGAATTAAACCCTAACCCAAATCTATTTATAAGAAAAAAATATTATTGACCTTATTGTGAACAATAATTTTTTTTACCTCATGCTTTTAAAAAAAAAATATTAAAAACAAGATCTTCCAGTGAAATGACAGACTTCTCTCTGGTAATGTATGCCGGACTACTCTAATTATTTAGTCTGCATATATATCACCCTTTTCTTACAATCGATTGCATGTTCGCATTAAGATCTGCCTCCATCCAATCAACAACCAGTAGATTGAATCCTGTCGCTTCCCTATATATTTGTTCCTTTTTTTAGTAATCGCTTGGATGTACATAACAATATAGAATTGCAAATGAAAATGTATTGAATAGAAAGAAAGAAAGCTGACTCCACCTCACCAAAGATGGTCAATGGTAATGACGTTACTGTAAATATCATGAAGTTTGACACAGGAGATAAATGAATAAAGCAGGTAGGTTTAAAGTTCTCAACAATGTGTTGCAAGTAGGCCAGCCACTCGTGTAAACCAAACTACTGTTTGCCTAGTGAGGAATAAACAGAATTTACTTGTAAGACACTGATTGAATCCAGGCTCATTCATGTTTGTAGAGCCTGTAGGGGGTTGATGGCTCTACAGATAATATAAGCTTACCGCTTATCAAATCTATACAGTTACATTTTTTTTCCTGAAATAGCCCAACAACAAAACTGTAAACCATAAATGTGCAGTAGATTATTAAAGGTGAGTTTTCTGTGCCACTGCCTGAAACTAATTGTAAAAATAATGAGTGTCAAACAGGTTTCCTGAACACTCGCCCCATCTGCCATTGGCCAGACAAACAGATTGGTTGAGCTAATGTTTCTGCTTCTAGTTAGGATGCTCAAACCAACAGATTACTGTCTTAAAGGACTGATATAGAATAAATATGTACCTTTTGAGTATACTGATTGCGAAGGACCATTTTATTACAAAATAGAGTAAAAAAATAATGTTTTTTAACAAATCCAATTGTTACAGTACAATGTACTTACAGTATGACATTTTTTCTGTGGAACACAAAAGAAGATGTTTTGAAGAATGATTTTTTTGACACTGTATAACCAGAAAACCCTATTAATTTTCAAAATATCTACTTTTGTGTTCTACAGATGAAATACATACATACAGGTTTGGAACAACATGAGGGTGAGTAAAAGATTACTATCTCTTTAAAAGAGGAAAATAAAATTGCAGAGTAAATGTATTCAAATTTATGCAGCTTTAAATTATAGATAAACTGGGCTGATATGAGTGTGTATGTTTAAGTCAGCGTTTCAGATGAGTCTGAGATGAGAATAAACCTATTTACTAAGTCTTTCAAACACAGGGGAACAGGCAGTACTTTTCCAAGAACCATTTCCCCTCATGATCCCTGAGCCCCACCCTTCAGAAAGGCACCTGACCTCTCTTGTGTTCACTGTGACATTCATTAACTCACAGTAGCAACCTGTGGGTGATCACCGTTTAGAAGCCAAATCACACACCATGACATTCAAGGCTGAACGCCTCACCTGTTAACATGAGCTACGTTCCCTGAAAATGAAGGACACCTCATTTGGTGTCAGTGAAATAACCTTTAAGGGAAAACGGAGTCAAATTGTTTACATCTGGCAGGTTTCCTCTGGAGGCCACATTTGGGGCTTGCTTAACGAGCACCGAGAGACTGAGGCTGGAAGGCATCAGAGCGCTGCAGCTCAGGCCTTGACAAGCCTAGCAGTGGTGTTTCAGTCGTGAATGAATCGTTCTTGTTCACTTCCATGTGCTGACTCATATTTCTGTGTCTTCCTTTAGAGGCAAGGGACTGTCTGAGAGGACTGATATAAGAATATGCAGCTTTCGAGTACTGGTTGTGATAGACCATTTTATTGGTTGAAACTAATGTTTGAAGCACTAAACGAGTCTGACCAAGACTCCGACCAACAAAGAATGAGACATTTCAATGTGAATGAACTCAATGAGTCGTGAAAAATAGGCTGGGTATCTATTATGATTATTTACGCTGATAAAATGACTGTTGTTCGCTTAATTTGTCAAGCGAGTTAATATCGATTTCACTGAGAAGAGAAAGGTGCAAATTATCTATGATGAATATGCTGACTTATAATTATAGTTCAAATAATGTAAGTTACTTAATGCAACTCTTTAGGAGTTTTTAACGAATCGGTTCAATAATAGAATCAGTGACATGCTCTTCTCTCACACACACACACACACACACACACACACACACACACACACACACACACACACACACACACACACACACACACACACACACACACACACACACACACACACACACACACACACACACACACACACACACACACACACACACACACACACACACACACACACACACACAAACATGATGGTCACCACCTACTGACATAACTATGCAGCATGCGGAAAAAGTCGCTAAACAAACCAGTAAACTAATGAAACAAAATCCCTACCACTAAAACCCAGTCACAGAGACATATTGTGGTTCTAGCTAAGCGGATGATAACATTGACAACCCCCCCCCCCCCCCCTCTGTAATCATCGGCTAATTGTCCCAGTAAGATTTGGCACGTCGATTCGCGCCAGTCGAGTCCAGCCGTTGGTCAGACGGGTCTCGTGCGCTGCGCATTACCCTCCCGCCGGCGCGGAAACTGGAGCAGCAGCGTGCCTCAAGTGATATTCCGTACTACATGTGGTGGCATCGATGTAGCTTTGTGCCACTGCGCCCTGTTTATGCGGAGATTGAGTTATCACTTACCCTTACCCTACCCTTAAATTATCTGAGATGACCAAACACCTGAGAAGAGATGATGCCAACCCCTCAGAGGATCACAGAGGAAACCAACCCTATACAGAAATAACCACATTTTGCCATACGCTAAATATATTAAGTTTCTACAATATATAAATATATTGTAGAAACTTAATTTCCTGTAAAGCTGCTTAGCAACGATTGTTTCGTAAAAAGTGCAATACAAATGATCTTGAATTGAATTACCGCTATGGGCGCTAAACCATCGGGGCGCGATGTGCAGGGGCAAAGTGTCTGCCAACGACGCTCGGGATCCCAGGTAAAGCATACCGTCCGTGTGGTGCCCGCCGCCCGTTCCTTGGTATCCATTCCCGTTATGAGCGGGATCCGGGGCAGACCCCCCTCCGGCTCTGTCCGAGTCTGTTGCTCTAGGGGTGTAAAACCCGAAGGGCACCGTGGCGCTGTGATCTATGCCCATCCCCGCCACGGAGCTTACCGAGCGGCTGCGCAGTCCCATCGTGCCACCTGGCCGGTAGTGTCCGAAGTGGGCCGAGGGTGGCACCGCGCTGTCATCCGTCGAGACACCGGGAAAAGCTCCCCGGGGCCGCCCCGCCGTGCTCTGTTTGCCCCCCATCCAAAAGTATCCGCTAAAGATGGGTGGGGGTGTCGCGGAAAGGGTGTCACGGATCGCCCAGCGGCGCTTCTCGAGCCTCCTTCAAACAAGCGACCAAAACAAGCGCTAAAATCCGCGGTTGTCAAGTCTGACTAAAACAGCTGTGTCTCGCCGACGCAACAGCCCATTCTCCTGGTCGAATCATGGACCTAAAGTCTCAATAATCACCTTAGGGAACAAGGGGGTAATAATAAAGCCGTTCGCGCGAGCAAAAACGCAACACGTTCTCCGCTTAAAAGCAACTGACAGAACAGCTTGCCCAAAATCACCAGGCGCAACAATACATCCGCAGTACTTTGAATACAAAAGCTCTCTCTTATTCAGAGAGGACTGGCTCAAAATACACCAGCCATGATGCCCGTCGGGGCAGTGTACACGTCCAGAGGTCCGCTCGTCCCCCCTCCGTCTGCCTGGAGATCGGTTCAGCGTGTGCCGCTGCGCCGCCGCCGCTGCTGCTGCTGGGAGACAATAGAGGCGGTTACTGCGCATACGCGGATTAACAGTGGCGAGATGTGCTGTAAACGCGAGCATGGATTTACAATATTTAGCACAAACAATCAATTATTAAGAAGTGTTTTTTTTACGCAGACAACGTCTCGCCTCCAACAGCCGCTCGGTGATCTGGTGTTAAAGGAGGACATGAGATGTGACCCAGTAACGTTTACGAAGTTAACACAGAGACATGATTTCATTTTGGTAGCCTACTCCTCATGTTTTCATTTGCAACAATTCAGTCGGAGGCCTAATAAATGCTTGAGTTGCTATATAGAGGAAAATTATAGCATTTCATCTCCATAATGGGGCCAAAAATGTGAGTGTATTAGGTGAGCAAGCCATTAAATCTCGGGGCATTTGAGAGTTACAGAAGGAAAACCATGGTTTAGTTTAAAGATCACAAACGGATATCTGCATCTCTGTCAGTTTGCAGTTTCAAAGTACTTTAATGGCATTATTGTTTTAGTGTGTTGACAAATCATTGATTCACACACAACAATAAACAGGAAAAAGTAAAATAGTAAGAAAGTTGGAAACACACACACACACACACACACACACACACACACACACACACACACACACACACACACACACACACACACACACACACACACACACACACACACACACACACACACACACACACACACACACACACACACACACACACACACACACACACAAATATAAGGCATGCTGAAAGATAAAGGCAATATAAAATAAAATAATAAGCAATACAATCAAATAAACTTTCAGTAAGACAAAGCATCTATCTCAGCATTTCTTCTCATCGCTTGCAGTAAATCAATATATTATGCTTATTAATATTTCTGCATTCATAAATTATGTATGAACCACATCACTAATATCATAGTGTGCATTGCATAAAACCTACTTAAATCTTTTAGAGAAATGATCTTGTAACCAGGACCATAACAACCATAGACAGTGATATAAATTATTACATTTGGTTCCCCTGAGGCTTTTAAACATTAATATAAAGTACATGATTATTGTATTATCTCCTACTGCCTGCCTATCTCACAATACAACAACATTTTAGTCGAAGTATAATGTGTTCAGGGCATTGAGCAATATCACACCGAGGACCATTTTGAGAATATCACTTATGGATAATCTTTAGATATGTGCACAATAGCCTAAATAAAACCATAATTTATGTCCATAAAGAGATAAAATGAAACAGAGTACGGAGTCTCTTCTGTAAATTTGACTGTGGCCATTATAACTGCAATACTGTCTTTTCTCTTTAAAAGAAGAGAGTGACCTCGTATCGCCTCTTCATGAGTGGATTTGAGTTTATAATGGCATTTGTATGAAGATGAAAATCACACAATTGTGTGGCAGTCCAGTTAGAGATCATATATTACCTGAGATCTTTAGACAGAATTATTCAAGTACAGAAACTGAAAGTTTCAAAAGTTTTAAAAGTGTCTCCTTATAGTGTATAGTGTTGTAAACAACCTTTGAATATGATGTTACAACATATCTAATACGATGTTCATATTATACGTTTGTTTAATGACAGGCCACTGCCAAACTATTGTTATGTTTAGATGAGACTATTCTTGTAATAATTGCCAGTTTTGTCAAACAGTAGAAATCACTGCAATTAGTCTGTTTGTAAAGTAAAGAAATAGTGACATCTGATGGCCAAAATGATAAATGCACACGAAAGATTTATTGATCAGTAAAAATACATTTGATCTGCACAAACACAATGCAGAAAGTAGTATTAATTATAATTATTATATCTTAATTATAATACCTTTGCCTTATTTTATAATTTGCATATTTTAGATTTTTTTCTAAAAAGAACGTTGCTGATTAAAACGATTTTATGGTCTAATAAAATAAGTACAGTAGCCAACAAAACTAGTGTTTTTTTTGTTGCGGTTTTTTTACTGACCTATTTTTTTCTCTTTAGCATGTTTTAAAGTATAAGTTTGCTGTAAATCAAAGAGGATTTGAGTTGCTGTCTGTCTTCATCGCTCTGTTATCGACTGCTCGCGTCTGTTCGATGCTCCTCGTGCTCGATGCTCTATTACTTCTCATTTGAAGTTGCGCGCCAAATGCTGCCTACAGTGCTGTTGTTTTGACATGTTCCTCTTTATTTCTACTGTCTATTAGTTTTGTTTGCTTATTTAGAGTTCTCTGATAAACAATACAAATGGACTCACAATCCTACATGCCTGTTCCCCCGGGGATCGGAATGGAGGAGAACTTCTTTTCTCTCGATGATATTTTACTTTCTCACGAGCGGCTGCCGTGCAGGACTGAGAGCGCGTTCCCGCGACTCGGGTTCATCGAGAAATCCAGCGAGACACGCGACATATCAGAGGTACTCGCATACATTATCAGTAATGTTTGTTTTAAAACGGGTATAAAAGGATTTAATACCATTTGGAGTACTTTTGTGTACAGTGAGTTGAAAGTAAGATAGTTTGTTAAATAAAGGTAACATTAAAAGGCATTGAACTGCTAGGCTATTCAAATGTTATTGTTGTTGAAGATTGACAGATTTTCCACATCAGATGTTAAATCCTAATCTATCTCCATAAATCCTAAAACCATTTCAAAGTTATGACGTTTAAATATATTAACCAAAGTGAATATTTTTCGATTAGATATATTTTTTTTACACTTTTCATAAATGTTCTCAATTATAGGATAATCTCCTACACGATCAACAGTTTTGCATCACCAAGGTTTTAACAAAAGTTATTGTACTCTTTTACAAGTGAGACAACAGTGCAAGTGAAGAGTATGAAAGATAAATATCGCTTTGTGCATTTTTATTTGAGGCATCATTTGCAACCAAGCTGTAAATTCTTCAAGTTGTGCAAAATTGTGGAAAATATTTTGTCTGTTTAATGTGCATAAAATGCTAACTATGAAGTTAGCCTTAACAAGACAAAAGGACGAGTTGTTTTATTAGCCAAATGTTAATTTCCATAATGTCATCTTCACCACAGAATGTTACAAATACAAACAGCACTGTGGAATTATTTATGACAGAAATTATATTGTTAACACTAATATTGGATTTGAAAAAGTCAGTTTGGTGTTTATGTTTGTTGGACTGAGTTGCATGGATATAAATGTATTTGCATACTCATTAAATATAAGTAGGGTTGCAAAGGGGATTTCCAAAGATCTCCAGAAGATTCCAAAAATCCTGGACATTTTCCAAAATTTCTGTAATGTTTCCGAAATTTACTGGAAATGTTCCTACTTTTTGCAACCTTAAATATAAGTCCCTGACCACAACATATTTGTATGGTGGTTTAATGTTAACTTCATATAAGAAAGAGGTTCTGTCTTTTGGCACAGATGTTTTGTACGTGATTGATTTATACTTGTGTTTTTATGTTTCAGGGCACAAAGATGGAGATGCCACTGTGGCTGGCCAAGGGCCTGTATGAAAGAAAGAGGCGAGTGCTGTCCGTGGAGTTTCCAAAGGTGTATCGTGAGGGTTGGAGAACAGTGTTTGGGGCAGATCCCACTGTTGTAGATTTGCACAAAATGGGGCCGTATTACTATGGTCTAGGCTCCCAGATGCTACATTTTGCAAGCCCAGAAAACCCAGAGATTGCTAAAACCATCCTCCAGGTGAGCAGGTCTATATAGATAGTCACACAATACACAATTATGGCTGTAAAAAGCCATTATGTAAAGGTTAACAATAAAAGATATGAGTTGTTTCATTTACGTTATCCTATTAGTAATGGGTGGTTAGAAAGCTAGCTTGGTGTTATGGTTCACAGCTTCACATGCTGATATCATGTCTGAGGGATGAGTAATAATCCATCTGTTGTTTCGTACCTCAACCAGTAGAGGGTGCAGTGCGTTTAAAATCATTACTAGTACTGACTAGTTGCTGGGCAGACTGATAAACTAGGTTGAAGAGGACATCCAGTTCTGTTCAATCAATGAACACCATTCAAGCTTTATGTTAAGTTCAGGTAAAATTTAGGGCTTTAAATGTCTGCTGCATAGTTATTATGGCTGGTACTGTATATTATTGCAAGGTAACTTTGAGCAAGAACATGGCTAAATTCTTCTATTATGTCTATAAAATTGTAAATACATTTTTTTTGTCTTAGTTTTAGTCATAAATTACTGCCATTTTTATTCAAATTTAGGAGTTCTATTTTGCAGCTGAACCGACTTAAATGCTTGTTTTAACTGATAAATCTAGATAACTGTCTCTGCATCCTATAATACAGTATACATATGCCTCCATAAAATCTATATACTGTCCCTATCTCTCTTATCAGACCTTCATTGGTCGTTTCCGCCGGACCATGGACTCTTCCCAGAACGCTTACAATGAAGACACATCAGCGCTGGTGGAGCGCTTGGACTGCTTAGAGAGGAGCTTGTTTAAGGCAGGCCAGAGTGGACTAAACAGTTTCCAACTGTGGGAAAAGGGCCGGTCCTCTCACCTCACTGCCTCTAGTCTAGTTATCAACTACAGAAAGAGGAAAATTACAGACCTGCAGGCCTGAAAGTCCAAAAGATTGCAAAGAAGGACCTAGAAGACTTTCCTGTGAGTCTGTGAGAAAATGGGACATGCATGTTTGTTATTGAAATTTCTAGTGAACTTTTTAATGTAATATATTTGTGTATAAACTATATTTCATTTTGGAATATGGTCAATAAATGAATTTATTCTATTTTCACTCTTTGTTTCTTCCTTGAAACTTCATAAAGGTAATTAAATCTTTATTTTTACAAATATGTATTTTTCCCATAGATGTACCTTTTATAAAGCAATTACAGATTCTTCCATTTATTCACCCTAAAGAGGACTGAACAGATTTCATCTGTGTGTTTTTTCACACCCTGGGGTGTTATGAGATTGCACGTCATGGATGTCAATAACTAAAACATTTTAACAAAGATTATTACCGCTGTTCAGACTGAAACACTTAACTTTAATGCATTTATGCTGTCATATAAAGCGTGCTGGTTTCAGATAATCCATGAGCTCTTATATTTAGAATATTGGAGGTGACATTTGAATGCGTCATCAGGTTGTTCGTGACTATGTGTGTGTGTGTGAGCAAGCCTTAGCATCAGTCAACACAAGGACAAAGCAAATCACTGCATGTCTCCACACTCCGGTGTCCCTTTCTCTCCCCTCTTAAAACAAACATCTCTCCTTCAGATCTTGTGTATATTTGAATTGGGAAATCTCTTTTCTCCAGGATCAGATTTCAAATGTCTTAGTCTTCTTCATTTTAATGAGCATGTTTATGAGTCCTAGCTGCTTGTTCATGTGTAAAATGTGGGTCAGCTGATGTGGACGAGCTCATCCGTGATTTTGGAATGGAAGTTATTGATATGTCCCTCTGGGATGGTCATATATCGACCTTGTTATCTCTCTGCAGCCTCAGCTGAGTTGGCTTGGGTAGGGCAGGAGGGATTTATTGACTTTTTGAAAGGTCTAAACTAAAGAAAAGTCACTCATTGTCATTGCCCCTCTCTTTAAGTTACATAATTTGCTTGCTTGAATACAAATGGGGCAACAACTTTGACTAACCATACCTATTCGGACAGTAAAATAAAAGTTAATGTTTGCAAAGAGTAAATTACATTTGTTTCTCTCTCTCTGTTTTTAGGATAGTGTTGCATATTGGTTGAGGGCAACAGTAACCAGAAGGTTGATTCAATTCCACAAGGTGAAAGTCATGACTGTTGTGCCCTTGAACAAGGTACTTTGATAGTTGCCCAAGACCTTTTCCCTGGCTTTTTAAGAACCCATTCAACATACTAGAAACTGCATAGCACTAAAACAATTCAAACATCGTGGAAACCACATAGCAACACTACCTATGGGTGGATGCTGCACATTGGTGGTGGTTGAGGAGATTCCCCCTTCCATGTAAAGTGCTTCAAGTACCCAGAAAAGTGCTATATAAATGTAATGTATTAAGTTAAATGTCATTGTATCTATCATTAAAGATTATTTCCTTCACTACACACAGAGTTAAAAATCTTAGGTTACCGTTCCTTAGCTTCCTAGTGAATGGTGTCAAGTGTTTCAAAATGTCCCATGCTGGGTCTCCTAGAACACTACCATTTCTTGTTATTGCTCAATGAATCACTCCTGACCTGGATTCACAGCGTGGCTTTTCTGGCATGAGTTAGAGATGTACTATTCCTCTTAAGAGTCATGAACATGGAACTGACCTAACTACTGCCAAGTAACCCTGTTAATATTCAGTTTTTTTGTTAAGAATCCATGACTGTGGCATTTATAGCTAACTGATTTACAGTGCATGCAAGATGTTTCTTTAAGTGCAGACACTTAGGCTATAGTATTTTATGATGTAGACCAGGGTGCAGTGTTAGAAAACGACAGTTCATAATCATTACCAAAACAAGGCTTTCACAGAGATTGTATGCAAGCACAAGGTAGCACTGTCTCTGTAGCAGCGCTGCATATTTTGAGTAGACTGTGCTAGAACATTTTTTTGTGCATTAAGATTGCATTTCATTTGAATAACACAAACAGACTGAAAATATTCTGATGTGAATCCAAAAAGTTAAAACATATAAAAAAAAAAGCACTGGTGTCTTTCCACAATCCATTCCTCTCTCAATAGACCTCTAATTTGTTACAGAATTATTCATGTTTTTAACTGTATGAGAATCCTGCAAATGATTTCAGATCCCATCTGTCCTCAGCTGACTGTGTTGCATCTCTTTTTAACAGAGTTGGAGGAAAAGTATCCACTAGTGTTCCCATGTCTCTCTTTGAGCTTCTTTTGGCTTCTTGCCTTAGCCGTTCCAGTGAGCCGATTTTCAGACCTTCTCGTTTGAAAAGAGCAGAAACGCTCGGAGGCAAAAGAGTGAGAGATGGAGAGAGAAACAGAGGTGTCAAGATTAGCCGTATCTAAGCTAACGCCCCCGTGCTGCTCTTCAGATGCGGCTAATCTCTCCCCGACTGGGTTTGCATTCACTCTGAAACACTGGCTCAAACAAGCATGTGCGCTATAGCAGGTGGGAGGTTGAAAACAGTGTTTTATCCCCCCTTTTTAATATTTTTGATGATGGAACCTGTGGTGGACTTCTACTCTTTTTTTCACAAATGTATTTAGGTTAATGGCATATGGAACATTTAATATAGCTTTTATTTGTACCACTTGCTGTTGCTAGCTAATTATTAATAATAACCTTATTTTCAAAACTATTACTCATCAGATCTTTTGTAAAAAATTACAGGTGCAATAATATTTACATATGGTGCACCTTAATTTATACGAGCTGAGTGGTCCAACATGCCCAAAGAGTTCTTTATCAGAACTCTTCAGATGAGAGTTCAGTTCCTTTGCCTTTTAGGACAAAACAACCCTTGTGGAAATTCTGCGAATGTTTGATGTCGGAATGGATAGGGTGTTGGAAGACATTGCCTTTTCCTTCCCGAGCTACTTGCAATGCCTCATTCGTCTGTTTTGTTTGCAGTATTCCTAACTGCAGAGAGTGACATGTCTTTTATAAATAGGCTGAGCGATTGTTGATGTGCAATAAATGGTGTCTTCTCCTGTGTTTTTGTCTTTTTGTCTCACACCTCTCTCCTCACCTTGTATTCCATTCTCTCTATCAGTGTAAGTGTGAGGTGTAAGGCGATGCCAGTTTGACAGACAAGTGTGTTCAGGCTGGCGAGAAAAAAAACCCATCCATAAATATCAGTCGAGTGACCTGTTCTCCATCGTTCCTGCTATAATGGAGTGATGAGTCATAGCTCAGCTGTCCATCTCTAGTGTTTTTTTTCTCTTCATTCGAGTGGCACATCACTACATTCAAGAAGTATTGTGTTTCAGACAGAATCCGAATTGTACTTAAGCATGTACCGAGACAACGTTTGTGCTGAAACACCTTAGCAACTGCATAGCAACAACCTACAGTTTGTGGCAGTGATTTTTTTCATGGGCAACCACAAACTTCAAAGAAAGTTGCAATCTTTATGTGTCTTGGGGTTTGGTGTCATAATGGCTGTCACGTCCAAAAAACAGGCTGTAAATGGAACATTTGGATTCAACAATTGTAGACCTAAATGTAATACTGAAATCTTCACCATATAATCTCAATCTATTTCCATTTATTTTCCAGCCCTATTTGCAAGTGAAAACTATGACACTTGCGATGACCATTGTTTGGATTTGTTGCCTGTCCATTTTCAAGCAAATTATAATAATAATAATAAAAAGACTCTTTGTTCCAGTGAGGATTCTGTCAACTTCTACTGTATGTCACCCTCTTAACTTTCCTTATTCTGACCATCAATACTCTGGAAAAAGATGTACAATATTGACACTGTTCACATTGCAGTGAGCCAACTGTGTTTCCTCTGTGATAGCACGTGCCTTGGTTATGTCTTGCTAACCAATGAGCACGTTAAAGTTGGCACATTGGCACAGGTACAGACAAACAAACCTCAGATAAGCAAGGACTCAAAACGTGCTTAGCCTATCAACTGTGGTCTACTCTGCTGCCAGTTTTTCCCAATTCACCACTCAAAACCTGGCTAGTGTCCATCTCCTGTTCTAGACCTTTCCTAAAAAGGCGACTGACCCAAATAAGGGTCAATTAGCCTGCAAGACTGTGAGCCAAGAATGTGTGACTTTAATTTGCAACAAACAACGAAGCAGGCAGGAATGTACAGGTACATCTAAAAAAAAATTGAATATGGTGAAAAAGTTCATTTTTTCTTGTAACTTATTTCAGAAAGTGAAACTTTCATATATTTTACATTCATTACATGTAAAGTAAAACACTTCAAAAGTTGTCTTTTTTATTTCGATGATTAGAGCTTACAGCTAATGAAAGTCAAAAATCAGTATCTCAAAATATTAGAATATTTACATTTGAGTTTTTATAAATGACCATACATACAGTATAAATTGTGGGTATCTCTTGTTCTTTGAAACCACAATAATGGGGAACACTGCTGACTTGGCAATGGTCCAGAAGACGATCATTGACACCCTCCACAAAGAGGGTAAGTCACAGAGGGTCATTACTGAAAGGGGTGGCTGTTCAAGGAGTGCTGTATCAAAGCATATTAAATGCAAAGTTGACTGGAAGGAAGAAATTGGGTAGGAAAATGTGCAAAAGCAACAGGGATGAATGCAAGCTTGAGAATACTTTCAAACAAAGCCGATTCAAACACTTGAGAGAGCTTCACAAGGAGTGAACTGAAGCTGGAGTCAGTGCGTCAAGAGTCACAACGCTCAGACATCTTCAGGAAAAGGGCTACCAAGCCACTTCTGAAACAGAAACATCGTCAGAAGCATCTTACCTGGGCTAAGGAGAAAAAGAACTGGACTGTTGCTCAGTGGTCCAAAGTCCTCTTTTCAGATGAAAGTAAATTTTGCATTTAATTTGGAAATCAAGGTCCCAGAGTCTAGAGGAAGAGTGGAGAGGCACAGAATCCATGTTGATGATTTGGGCTGCCTTGTCATCTGCTGGTGTTGGTCCACTGTGTTTTCTGAAGTCCACAGTCAATGCAGCCATCTACCAGGAAATTTTAGAGCCCTTCATGCTTCCTTCTACTGACAAGCTTTATGGAGATGCTGATTTCATTTTCCAGCAGGACTTGGCACCTGCCCACACTGCCAAAGGTACCAAAAGCTGGTTCAATGACCATGGTGTTACTGTGCTTGATTGGCCAGCAAACTCGCCTGACCTTAACCCCATAGAGAATCTATGGGGTATTGTCAAGAGGAAGATGAGAGACACCAGACCCAACAATGCAGATGACCTGAAGGCCGCTATCAAAGCAACCTGGGCTTCATTACACCTGAGCAGTGCCACAGGCTGATTGCCTCCATGCCACGCCGCATTGATGCAGTAATTCATGCAAAAGAAGGCCCAACCAAGTATTGAGTGCATAGAAATGAACATACTTTTCAGAAGCCTGACATTTCTGTTTAAAATATCATTTTTTATTGATCTCATGTAATATTCAAATTTTCTGAGACACTGAATTAGGGGTTCATTATTTGTAAGCCATAATCATCAAAATTTCAAGAAATAAAGGCTTGAAATATTTCACTCTATGTGTAATGAATCTATATAATATATGGGTTTCACTTTCTGAAATGAGTGACAAAAAATATTGACCTTTTTCATGATATTCTAATTTTTTTAGATGTACCTGTATACTATGCTATACTGCTGTGTATGCGGAGATAACTAGTCCATAATTCCTAATAAAGCTAAACATAATTTGGGACTGGTTTGAACTAATGTATTAGCAAGTTTTAAGTTGAATAGTAGAAAGCATTCTTCAGCAAAGAATATGTCAGACTGCAGAATAATAGGAGTTGATTATATGTGACATCTCTCATTCAGTCAACTCAACAAGTGTGCTGAAATCGTAGGTTGGCTTTAACATCTCTCTCAAACAATGACAGAAGCTGCCATGGTTGATTCAGTCACCAAATCATATTTCAGTTGATTTTATATTGTTAAAATTTAGCAACAGTAGGAACACTAGTGGGTTGGCATGTGCTCCCTTTCCCCCCTTGACTTTTCAACTGTGCCAACAAGATAATGAGAAAAGTTTATTTAGATTCCTGATTCTGGCTCCATAGTGGGTTATATGGACTTACCAACAGCAAAATACCCTCAGAATTACCAGGGAAAAGTTTTATAGCCATTTCAAAATGACTGACAATTTCCAGCCAGAAGCTACTGGCTGAGTCAGACTAGCCGGTAACATTTCTCTTGGTACAGCATTAAAGAATATTAAAGACAGTGAGACTGTAGGGGGAAACAAGGCATGGTGCAGTTTTCCATCCTTTGGATGTGTTAATTAGGATATTGATTTACTACAATTCAAGGCTCTTGATGTCTTGCAAATGACAAACGATTAGCACACTGTATGTCATCTCCAACAGTATCATCATCATTGTTAATATTACCACCATCCAAACATTTATTAATTTGTTTGCATCAAAAATATGTAGTCAGGCATGCAGCATCTTCTGAATGACCATTAATTGAAAGTTTATTGGTGTAGTTACGGCATCTACCAATAGGACTGGCTAACTGGACCATGTTAACCAGCATTGAACCCTAGACTGCCTCAGTACATTTAGACTAAACCAATTTAGCTATAAAAGGTAGCAAAAACTGACTAATTCCAAGAGTTAGGGAGAGGGTGAAAAATATGCCTAATTACAGCTGTTTTTGGTGCAAGAATCTTTGACTAACATTAGAAGTAGTCTTCAGGGAAAAGAGCAAATTGCTATGAAAGAGTACAAAGAAGAAGAAAACTGCTTTGTACCAACATGTGCATGGGCGTATGTGTCTGTGTCCTCGATTCATGCTGTGATAAGTAAATGTGTTTTTTTAGCAGTGTTTGGGTATATGAGAATGTACTTATAATCTTGGGTGTAGAGTTTATAGTAAAAACTGACTTGATAAAAGCTCATGCTGCCAAATTTGTGCTTTCTCCCTGAAGTGTAAGAATCGTTTGTACAGAGCTGCCACTTGTGGTCTAATTGGACAGCCTTTCATTCTAAGCCTCCAGGCTTTTCTCAATATCCCTGTCTCACTATTTCTTTCTCCTTTCTGTCTCCTTGGTTCCTTCAGTCCTTCCTGTCTGCCCTTCGCTATTCTTTCAGTCCTCTTCCTGTATCCAGTTTCTTATCTCTCTGTCTCTCTCCTTGTGTGTCCCTCTTCTCTGTGCCTTTCTGTGATTTCTCTTTCTCTCTCCCTCACTGTCTCACTCTCATCTGTTGGTATGGCTCAGGCTGCGTCATCCAAGAGGACACGTGTTCTCTGTTTATTACAAAGCAAAAGAAGGGAGGGAAGAGTGAGCGAATGAGGGAGGGTGGAACAGAGGTACAGAGATTCACACAGCATAGCCCTCACTGGGTAGACAGCATCGCTCCGAAAGGAACTCACGAGCAAACAAAAAGAGGCTAAACACATCAGAATCCTTTAAGACGACAACAGAAACAGTTCTTCAGCAAGGTAATAAATATCTCTTTGCTTACTGTGGTCATTTTTGCAATTAGGCACCATTTAGAATGATTATTCAAGAGAACTCTAAGACATCTGTTGTTAGGTCATGTTAAATACTTTGTTGTTTCGGTGCAAGGTGTACTGTATGAAGATACAATTAGATAAAAAAATGCCCCAACACAGGGCCTTGAGGGACTCCATCTCAAGAGAAGCATTAGAGTCCCTCCTATGAGTATTACAGTGCTTGTGTCATAAGCTACGCTTTATAGTTCTAGCCTCTGCATTAGCGTGAATGGGAGGTCGACAGGTTAAATTTATTAACCCCGCAAAACAGACAGGGAAGCTTTGCCAAAAAAAGCATGCCAGTCGCAATCCATCCAGACCACCCCTTAAATTCAGGGTAAGTCTACTAACAGTTGTCCTTTCCTGTTCATTGGAGTAATGCTGTCTGCCGTGGTGCTGAGAAGTATTCAGGTCTGTGTAATAACAGATAAGAAAAACTTTTGTTTTCCTAATCTCAATGACACTTCACAGAATATCTGACGCCAGTGTACCTGGTTGGGTGCCAGCTTGCATAGGAGGCCAGGAGGGCCGTGGAACTATCCAGGGTGGATAAACTGTGACTTATCATAAGCCTCGACACTTTCAGTTTTAAAGGGGTGATGGATGATGTTGTTGGCACGTGCCTTAAGATGGAAATATTTATGTTGAGTTTAAAATAAAACTGATTTATGCTACAGCCAAAGGCAACTGCCACACCTTTGTCATACTTGATTGACAACACGGCATACAGCTGAAATACATTGGATTGTGCAAATTCAAGAAGGTACTTCAATTACTAATGTGTTGGATGATTACAGCTGTAAAGATGAATGATAATATGTGGCATGGTTTTGAAAATATGTTATTGAAAATAATGGATATTTTTCATTCAGCCTTGTAAAAAAATATGGCAATACTGATGCAACTTGATGCAAGGCTGATTCATTTATTTTTTGCTAAATCTCCCTGCAAGACAACAAAGAGATGCCCCCATTTCTACATTATATAACAGTGCAACAGAAGCCTTGGAAACTTTTCTGTCTCACTCGTACAAAACACATACCGCCTGGAAGCCTTTCCTGTTAGAACTGTTGTACTGTTTCTTCACTGAGCATGGAAAAAGATTCTTCAATAAACTGCATGTTAGCTTTACTTTAATAGATACTCCTGGCTTGATATTTATATAAAGAATGTCATTTATAGAGGATTTTGTGAATTGCCTGGAACCTTTTCATAAAACATCTCCTTGTAAGAGGCATGCGCTGGGACAAGTTTGCATTTTGTACAGAAGCTAAACTCGGAGGGGGCGTCCTCAATATCTTGCCCAGTTTAACGTACTTACTGTGAGAGTTATCTGAATACCGAATATTGTGTGTAGCTGAATTACAATCGGATCTTGTTTTGTACTGATAGATGGGGCCTGGATTGTTCTGGAACTTCCCATCCAAGAATAGCTGCATGGTTCCACAGAGCCTGCTGCAGACAATGTACGTAGTTCTGCCTGTAACCGAGGTTGTAGTCTTTCTTTTCCGTTTTTTTAGCATCCATCCCTTCATTTTTTTGTTCATCTCTTTGCTTGTGAAATCCATGGCCCGTTGCTGTGTCTGACCACATAATGATCACACCTTGATTTGTCGACCAATCACTGGGCAATGGCAAAACAAGGTCAAATGTTAATAACCATCATTACTCTGCCGTAGATCATTATTCATAATTCATTGCTCATTATTTTATGTCCACTATATACAGTAGCAATCTGGATTATGAAGTCTTGAATATCTTTTAATTAGTTGCTGAGCTACATGTTTTTTATATTGAAAATAAATGTTCATATACAAATATGCATATCGACCTTGATGCCCATTGTTTTGTTTTGGTGGCTTTTGTACTTTGGATGTTTTTTCTGTTCAAGAGGGTCCTTCAAAACTTGAATTGCCTTTCGTAGTTCTTGACCTCCAGTGCTCCCAATGCAGCTTAGAATCAACTGAGCCACGTGACACCAATTTAATGTAAATGAACTACAATAAATGAAAAATCTCCATGAATAATTTAACTGCACATGAGTGAAGAAAACTATTATGGACTTGATTGTATTCTGTTCTGACCTAAATAGGTGTGCAGCTGTGATAAATGCCCAGGCCAGGGCGAAAGATCGCTTCTTGAAAGCTTTTAGATGCAGGCTATTTATCATAATGGAGCAATTAATATTTCAAGGAAACCACACCTAACATTCCAGGATTGGTTTCCTACTGATCCATACAGTAGAACCCTGTTTAAAGGAAAGGTTTGGCCAGGTTACTGTACTTTTGGCCAAGGTAAAATGGCATTATTGAGGACCACATACCAACTCACCTTCTGTCAGCCTGGCTTACAGCACTAGGCAGCTCCTGACAAGAGGCAGTGTGAGGGGTTTGATTCCGGTGGTACAACACTATCACAGCATATTTGAATGCCAGATAGCCATGATTGGTCCTTCAGATGTTACCCAGAATCCCACTGGAGGTGTGAAGTGAGCTCTCTAAGGGGTTGAGATTACAACAAGTTTAGTTCCACAGCTGCTTTTTATCAAAATTTTAATATAAGACATATTCTGTTATTGTCTACTGCAGTCAGTGCCGATCCTAGACTTCTGGGGGCCCTACACAAAAATGTGATGGTGTGTGTTGTTTGAAAGAATGGCTGAAATGCATTTGTCCGTGCTTCACTCTGTCTTGAATCACACGTACGGAAAGCGCTCGAGAAACAGTACCGCTGCTCGGTACACTTTCGTTTTTTTAGTCTCGAGCAAGAGACTACAATATTCAAGTTACATGATTTGATTGATTTTTACATAGAGAGGGTGACAGTGCACCGCATTAAAATAAATGATTATTCATATTCATATTTTCAAACCGCTGGCCAAATTCAAAAACAAAACTATAATTAAAACATTTTTGAGAGCAAGGGGGCCCCCTGGTGTTTCGGGGGTCCTACGCAGCTTGCGTATTCTGCATATAGGGAGGATCGGCTCTGACTGCAGTGTTTCTTATCTCCAGTACTTAGATCTCACCTCCCAGAATGTTTTGGATGCCTCCATATCTAACACACTAAGAATCTGATGAACTGAATCAAGTGATTTATTAACGAGGCAGGCTAAAACATTCTGGTAGGAGCCGGTGGGTCCTCAGGACTGGAGTTGAGAAACGCAGGTCTAATGGACTTCACAAATTACAGATATACAGGCTATACACACGAAAACACAGATTTAGCCACTCTGGGACCCGGTTTCAAAAAATGGCGGTTTCACTTTCCTAAAACGCCGGATCCGTCTGGACGAAACGCCGATACAATACAAAATGTTTGCATATACAGCTAATCGTGTCTCCGTGTGGACGGGGCCTTAGTATATAGGTTCTTTTGCACCAGAGAAACCTTTCCATAGTTCCTAGAACTATTGGCGGAAGTTCCCGCTTTTTGCCGTGATTGGATCACAGAATCTAGGAATGTATTTAGTTCTAGGAACTCAGTTTGGGGAAAATATAGCTCCTACTTTAGAGTAGGGCCTTAAACAGTCATATAGAAGCTATCAGTGATGCAGTGTGTGCTGATTGGCCAAACGCATACAAAACACTCGCCACCCAACATTTTTAATAAAGCCATGTAAACGTATTTACTCCTCGAACATGGAAAACAGTGATAATAGCATTATCCTGTTGTCTGCAGCGTTGTGTTCTTTTCTCAGCCTAATATCACGATAATATCATTGCAAGTTGTCATAGGAGATTTAGTCAGATTTTCATGCTATTTTAATTGTGTAATTGTGCGTTTACATTCCATCTCTGTTATCCCGAAACCCACGACAAGTATCAAAAACAGCTTTGAACCCCGCAGCGTCCTCCATTCACCGCTTGTTAATGTTTATAAATGCAGGAAATAAAGACTCACAAAAATCACTTTTGGCCGCTTCAGAGTTCCTGCTGCCAGTATGAATGCAACCAGGAAAACGGCCCGAGGGGGAAATTGGTTCTCTAGGAACCACCCTGCTAGCTAGCTCCTATCTAAGTTCCTAGAACGACGTGGTGCAAAAGCAATGTCAGGGTTATGTGAGCTAGTTGTGTTTTTATGCCCATTTGAGTGTTTTTTTTTTTACATCTTTCGTTTTCCTTCATCCTCAAATTTAACCATATAAAGTGGATCCTTATAAGATTGGACATGAGTGAAATATACACATTAGAAGAACACGAAGATCATGCAATCTATAAAAACACAGAGAAAACTAACTCAGCAATGAAGACAGTTTTTAATAAGCATAGAAGGAAGATACTGTATTTGTCTTGACGTTTGATTTTTTCCAGGCAGCAACAAGTGCTTTGTAAAAACTAAAACAGCTCAGGTCTTCCACTGATTTCTCCCATACATCCACAATGACATTATTTTTTATTTTCTGGTATATTTGATTCTGCCAGCATGTGGGTGGTACTTAGCACTCTCTACACCTTGCTTATGCAGCCATGTTCTTTCTATTTACCTCGATTATGTTAGCATCCAAATGGCTAATTAATACTTCGATCACTTGTATAACCTTATAGCAATGCCAAGGAGACTGTACAGCTCAGCTTCTTGACATTTTGTGCCAAGATCCTTCGTCTGTTCTGTGTTCAGAGAATAATGAAACTTGAATTGAATGGAATTGATTTTAGAATTCCATCTGCCGTAGATTTAGTTGTAATTGTTTTTGTGTGTGTTTTTTTTTTGCATACAGCATAAACACACATTGCCATAACCCAGTTTCCAAGCATTGATTGGGATTGTAGAGTAGGTCAGACCCTTGCCTTTCTATTGATTTGGTGTCTGACAGAATACCCTACCAATGGTTATTCCAGTGTCATATTCTCTTATGCACACTTTTTTGTGTGTCACTGAAGAGGGTGAAAAAAGCTCTGGCTAATGTTGTCTGCTCAATACATGAGCTCTATCTGGATTGAACATGTCTGAGAGTTAACAACACATTATCTTGGTGACTCCAAACTATGTTTTTCTAGTACTGCAGTTAGGACTTGCAGTGATGCTGTCGAAAAGGATAAAGATGGAAAGATAAAGGTTATCCAACTCCCTGAAGATTGCAGGGGCGTCTACTGGCATTACTAGAGGTTACCATGGCAACACTGACGGGGTACAGAACCCACAGAAATAAATCTCTGCAAGGGGTACAGGTTGATATTTGACATGAATGTATTTGTTCTTTATGCTGTAATTTTAGTATAGGATGATGATAATATCGTTGAATTAGCAAAACATAAAGTGTTATATTTAACACTTTTAAATATCATGGATTAAAATTATTTATCTTTACCCACACAATCCAAAAAACAGTCAGTGTTTAGTCAATAGTTAGTTATTGGTACATGCTAAGGTTGTTATTACTATTGCTCATGGTTTAGAGATTTGAACAAACCCATAGTCCTCCTCAGTATTAATCTTTGGAATGTAACTCCCGCCTTAAATTGTGCAGCTTGTTGTGGGAAGTGGTGTAGTATTACTTATATAAGCTACTAGATTATCTAGTGACCAGAATATCATAGAGACTTAGGCTAGGCTCTGTTGACTTGGGCTAGTCAACAACCACATGCAACAAGCTAGAAAACACCCAGAACACCTTAGAAACTACACAGCAATTATGGTTGTGTGGAGGCGCACTGGCAGGCACCACTCACGTTCTGTTTAGAAAGAGTAAAAATGTTACTCTATTATGGTGTAGCAAAACAGAGCACTAACGATTACAATAATGATCTGAGAAAGGTCAGTACATGTGGGGGAGGCGGAAAAGCGAGATAGATCAACGGAGAGATCGTGACAGAGATGGAGAAAGAGAGGCCAATTGAGAGTATTGTGGTCATGTCTAGACCTCGTTATAATCACTTCATGGGAGATGTTATGCAACCAAAATAATAATTCCCTGCAGGGCTCCGAATCATTCTATCCGTTCACATCCGAGGGTTTGTTTTACACTGCCCATGATTCCAGATTCATGCAGCTCTTGGCACTGACAGCAAATAAGAGTGGAATGAATATTCGGTTGACTTTCTGAATTAAACCCAGTAATTGTGTGACTCTTCCAAGAGAATGGTATATCAAAGTGTTCTGTCATCTCTTGAGTAAAAGTGCCAACAATCTGCACTTATATTTTTCTTTTTTCATTTCTCATTCATATTCTTGTTTACTCATTTTTACAGCATTTGGATGGCAGGAGCGTTAGATGTTCAGAAATACTACTAAAACATGCTAAAGACTGTTGCTAAGCTTGAATGATAATGCTAGCAATATTTCCATTGAAGTTGTAAATAACAACATACTTCATAATCTTTATCTATATATGCATGAGTTTGCAGAACTATTAGAGTTAACAGTAGGATGTGGAGGAGTTTGTTAGCTTAGCATCGTGTTACCGAAATATCAGTTGACATTGATGGAGCTCCCATGAGCAGACTACCTTCAGCTGCACAGCTGGAGTTTAAGAAGAACCTAATAGAAAAGTGCATTGTCTCATCCCTCAACAGATACCTTCAGACAACCTGAGACCTAATGTCCCAAATTGGCCATGTGTTCCAGGAGACTGACAAGTCTGTGCCTTTTTGTGTCATCGTGAACCTAACCACCAAACAACATTCAAGCCATGTCCACAATGCCACCTCATTTTAAGTCCACGAAACCCCATAACCATGCAGTTTTACATTATTTTGAGCCGGATAAGCACTCCTGCTGAAAAATGCAGTTAAAACCAACTTCTGATAGTAGCTGGTTTTACACGGGGTGTGTCTCAATCCGCTCCCTAGTTCAGTATTTAGTACACTGCTCAGGTAGGCTGCCATTTCTTATGGTGTGTGCACACCAAAATTGAATTTAATTATTTGCACTGGTAGGATTACATACAAAGTCAATACAAAGATGGAAATAGATGTGAATTAACGCTGGCCGATGTGATTATCATGAATGCGCGATATACGCCTCAATCCAGTCTTCCACGAAAGTTGAATTTTTTTAACTCGAGCGGAAAATTCTAATGATTCTATATAGCGCAAGCCAATCAGCGAAGAGCTTATTGACAGTTGTATCAATAAATGACTGTGGGCATTATGCAATGATTTTATTTGCGTGAGTGACTTCATGTCACTGACATGAAAAACATCCTGCAACCGCAAGTAATCTAGTGCGATAATGTGATGCAAATATTTGCATTGCTTTTGGTGTGCACACAACATAAGACATTCCAGTGTACTCAAACATTCACTCATTGAAAGCTTAAGCTGCTCAGTATATGAAATTGTCTTCTTCAGTCACCAGAACAGTGATGTTGCTGATATGTTTATTGCATGATGTCATAATCATGTTGCATGTAATTGAGTCATTAGTATCATAATGTTTATTGGATCAAGGTCCTTGCTAGTGCCCCGAAATCATGTTTATGATACTGATTCTTTCCATAGAAAACTAGGAAGTGGAAAGAGACAACCATAGCTGCTCCAAGCAAACTGGTTTAGCTGTTCTGCCACCTGGTGGGGCTGAGATCAACCTACTCCCCCAGCAGCATAGCTACTGTATGTTCCAAAACACAGCTTGACCAGCTTTACCACCTTAAAGACCCCAGGGAAATTGTTTAACAAGTTCAGTTGTTACATATTTCCTATTGAAACAGGAAGTTTGGACAGGGCATATTGAAGAGGTTATGTCGCATCCATAAATGTATGCACGTGTTAATTGATTGCAGGTGATATAAAGGGGAGGGACATTTGGATTCTAGAGAACATCTAAATGGACACAAATCTGTAGTGCAGGATGAGTCATCAACAATTGTGGTCTCTTTTTCATAAAGAGAAATTCTGTCCATTTTAAATACACATATCTGATTAAAGTTAATTTAGTCAACTTTTATTGTATTCTGTAATATAGATGATCTCAAAGCTAACAGACAAAAGTAAAAGCCACAAAACTACAATTTTGATATCAAGAGGAACAATAATTTTGATATCATTGGGTCTTTAAGTTGGTATGGTTTTTTTTCCCCAGCTGGTACTGTATACAAGGTTTGAGCGGTGTAGGTCATATTTCAATATTGGAGCACCAGGCAGATTTGATTAGATTTTGGTTTGCTGTCGAATAGCCTTGTTAATCTCAGGTGTGTGTGTTGCCATGGTGATTGCAGGTTGCTCTCCAGGATGGCTGGCATGAAGGATCAGCAGTTCACTGAAGAGAAACCACTCCTGCCAGAATCCAGGGGACAGGAAACAGAGATGGTGAGTGTGTGTGTGTGTGTGTGTGTGTGTGTGTGTGTGTGTGTGTGTGTGTGTGTGTGTGTGTGTGTGTGTGTGTGTGTGTGTGTGTGTGTGTGTGAGCATGGCTAAATATATTAGACCGTTTATAAATGGCCCCCTGTTTTTGGCAAGAGAACAAAAAAAATGGATGTGTGTGTGTGCATGATAAAGGATTTATCTATGCTCACCAAATACCACATTTCATCTTAATCCACACATAAGCTAATGTGAAATGAAAAGCATGATATGTCTTTAATGCCAATAAAAATAAAATGGCTTTGAAATATCAGTGAAAAAAATTGGGACACTGGAGAACAAGGGGTGTACTAATTTCTTGCTTTTCTCTAGAAGTGCTCTGAAATTCATCTGAAATCCATTGATTAATGATGCAACCTACTTTAATTCCTATCCCTTATCCGATTAAATCAATGTACTGTAGACAATCAATCAAATGCACTGGGTTTTAAATTTAATTTTTGAGTGTTAAAATTGTGATTTTCCAGACCAAGAATATTTATAAATGCATAACAATAAAGTTGTTCACACTAGTTGATAAGGTGTCATGAACTAAAAATTAAATATTTGTATCTTTACAGCATAAAAAAATCTAGATTTTTTTTCATTCATGTACAGCTCTAGAACATTTAGTTATTTTGTGAAACTGCAGTGTTAATCTCTTTAAAAAGATGATAACAATTCACATTAACTAATTCCAAATTATTGGAAGTCGTGGCAATTCATTCATCAAAGCTTGTTGTGTGGATATTGTGTCTGCTGCTAATTTTCTCCACATATCACACAGTGCTATTCATGCATATCATCATTTTATTTCTTCAGCTTCTCACCTCCGCCAACAAAGCATTGTCCTCCGGTCCTACAGTGGGCACTGTCTGCTGTATTTTGCTGTAACTAGTGTTTGTGTCTGTGTAATGTGGCAGGCTAAAGGACAGTGTGTGCACGCGCTGCCCTGTGCTACGCCCTCTCCCCCCATGGCTCGCCCCCCAAAACGCTGGCATGCCATCGCCCGACACTGGCTCGGCCTGACGCGCCGTCGGACCAGCGGGTACTTCCCGGTAGGCTGATTACCGCACAGAGAACGTCTATGTTTCCAACTAAAAATACTAATTTCTCTCAAGTCCTTTGTTACTTTAGATGCAGCTCTGTTAGAAAATACCAAACAAGGCCTGATATTTTCTCTCTCCCCAAGTCTTTAACAAAAAACCCATTCACAATTTCACATGCTGTCTGATTTGGGGAAAATTACAGATTTTAAATTGTGATGTGTGCAATATAAAGTTTTCTTTTGGCACAATGTTTATATTTAAACACAATTTAGCATTAGCACAATTGTAAGCAATTATCAATGGACTACCTGTGTAATTTGTATTATTACTATTTTTTATTTATATTGTATTATTATGATTTGCTTAAGCTAATTGCTTTGCTCCTGATAATAGTATATAAAAACAAATATCAACATATAATTATTTTGTCTTTTGCTTTGTTTTTTGCTTCTAATCATTGAAAATCAAATCAGTGTAGTTTGTAATCTGGACTTCAGAACACCACATGAAATCAGATTTCTACAGATGCATTAAAGGGATAGTTCACCCAAAAATGAAAATTCAGTCATTAATTACTCACCCGCATGTCGTTCCAAACCCATGAGACCTTTGTTTATCTTTGGAGTACAAATTAATATATTTTTGAAGAAATCCGAGAGCTTTCTGACCCTGCATAGACAGCAACGCAACTAACATGTGCAAGGCCCAGAAATGTAATAAGGACATCGTTAAAATAGTCCATGTGACATCAGTGGTTGAAGCTACGAGAATACTTTTTGTGTGCAAAGAAAACAAAAATAATGACATTATTCAACAATTTCTGCTCTTCCGTGTCAGTCTTCAATGCACATTCAAGAGAGTACCAAGATCCATGTTATCCATGCGCACAAAAAGTATCCTCGTACCTTCATAAAATTACGGTTGCACCACTGATGTCACATGGACTATTTTAATGTGAACGTGTCAATTGCGTTGCTGTCTATTCAGGATCAGAGAGCTCTCGGATTTCATTAAAAATACCTTAATTTGTGTTCCAAAGATGAACAAAGGTCTTACAGGTTTGGAACAACATGAGTGAGTAGTTAATTACATAATTTTTGGGTGAACTATCCCTTTAAGGTTTTTACTGGATATGTATTGCAACATGACTGTAACGTCATATGTAAAGCTTAGAAATGCCAATAGCTGTGTATGAATTCAATCACTTATGTTGACATATGGCATTCACTATAAAGTGAATTAAGTGAACAAGAGAGTAATTTTAGACAAAACATATGCTTAAATGTGTAAATAGTACAGTAATGGCTCCTAATACTTTGTCATGATAACAAGATATCATGACCCACAGGCAAAATTCAGTTGTCTGTTCTCTCCACAAGGACTTTTGTCTAGCATTGTGCTAACACCTGCTATGGCAACCTGTAGATATGCTGGATTCTGACTATGGATGCAAAAAGGCATTGCTTAAGATGGGATTTGAAACACAAATTAGCTTCATGCACAACGTGAACAAAGCTTTATATACTACAATGTCATAAGATTCAGTTCCTCAAGAAGAAAACAGCACACTGTTATTTACCCATACGGCTGCCCCCTTTTGCACTTCTGAGGTACTGCATTAGATTTTCAATCCTGAAAAGGAGTGACACCTGCTGGTCCGACATTAAAACTGCTTTTGCTTCTCTGCTGCCAACAGCTCAAACTGCATGCACTAACCTCTTTCTTTAGGAATTACATTATAAGTGATACTTGCTTTTCCTAAACGGATGCTTTGTTTTTATCTTACATAGATTGTGCTAACTCACGTTTCCTTGCCTTTTCAGAAGAATGAGATTGAATTTTTATGTTACTCCTATGGTGACTATATTGTGATACGATTGTTTGGCAAGGAGATGTTGTCCTGTTCTCAAGCTGTTCTCTTCTTTTACAACTGTGTTTTGTACTCATTTCACCCTTTTCCCCATAGTACATTGTGTTCTTAACAGTGTATTTACTCATTAATACTGGCGATGGACCAGCTCAGGCCATCAAATGCTAACCATTATACTTAAATGTATAATGGAGTTAAACAGGCCTCATATCAGCACTGAAGCAAGCTTAACTTGCATGTTTTATCTTTCCACAAATAGCTGCTGATCTGAAGCCAGCCAAGCCACCCACATAGTAACCAATCATGCCTAGTGAAACAACAACCAGGGGTGTGAAGTACTTGAGTAATTATACTTAATTATTGTATGTGGTATTATTTTATTATTTGTATGTTTACTCAGTGTAAAATAAATAGCTGCAGCTTTTCTTATTTACATTTTTAAAGAAAAAATACTTTAATACTTCTTAAAAAGTATATCAATGGTCATCATGATGTAAATCTAGATTCCGCTTTACAATTTCCTCTTGAAAATGCAAATTACTAAAATTTGCTTCTAAATTGAACAAATAAATTTGAGAAACATTTTGCTTTCACTCTAAATGTTTTTGGCCGGATACTTTGCCATTTGAGTAAAATGTTGACATTTGTACTTTAATTTAAGTATACTTTCTCGATACGTTTTACACCTCAGACACAAACTCACAACAGCTCAAGTAAATGTTTCCATCACAGAAACTCTTTCCTCGCTGGCGGGACCTTGCAGAGTGTTGCTCCAGTCACTGCTTATTTTATTCTGATAGCATTTGATGAACCTGACCTTTTGTGTTCCTGCAGGAAAACTGTGAGACCTTCGTGGCAGAAGGAGATTGGAAGGTACAGTGTCTCTTCCTTGTGCAATTTTGATATTGACTTATTTAAACGGACAGTCCTTGAAGGTCTTTAATCCATGTCAAATTTAAAATGCCGTGGCTGACATAGCCTCATTATTCTTTTTTGCGTTTGATGATTAAAGACTTATTGTTTGTCTTGGTTAGAGAGAGGAATGTGCTAACAATTACAGTTAACGAGAGAGCGTGAGAGAGAATGAAAAAACATAGAGGCATTGCTATGACCTTCTGAGTTTCAATCAAAATCCCATTCAGAGCACTAACAGCAACCTGTAGTACCAGCCTGTTGGTTTAGAACTGTCAACATGACATCCAACCTATTCAATTTATAATATATGTTTCTTAATAAGCACCAATATAATATAATATAATGCATAAGTTATATTCAGTTTATTTCAGCTTTTAATGTGCTCTAAGAGTTGCAGAGATCAAATTGCAGTTGAAGTCAAGCTACTGAGATAAAAGTTGAGGTATAAGAACTTTATCACCTTAGTTTTGTTGCTGTCTCACGGTTTGCATCATCTCTTCACACCACTGACAGAAATAGCACTAAATCACAGAGAGAAGAATTTGAATAAAGTAGTGAGAAATCCAAACAGCCACACGCTCATCAAGTGAGAGGTTTTAATTGTGATGGAGAACAGATCATTAAATAGGTGTTCGCTCGCACAATACGGTTACCTAATGCCAAGAAAGAAAAAAAAAAAGAAATGCAACATCAAATAAATCAGATTTGGGATTACAGTCTGCTCGTTCAATACAGCATTCCAGACAGCCGGAACTAAAAAATTCATATATTTTTTCATTGTTAAAAGTTTTTACACTGTTAAAGGGATAGTTCACCCAAAAATGAAAATTCAGTCATTAATTACTCACGCTCATGTCGTTCCAAACCCATAAGACCTATGTTCAACTTCAGAACACAAATTAAGATATTTTTTATGAAATCCGAGAGCTTTTTCCCCCAAGAATACTTCTTGAGAAGAATTGTTGAATTAAGGAACCCTCTACATTGCGAGTAAATCACTCGCATATGAGACTAAATCTTCACTCTGGGTGACTAAACGATGTGTAATATTAGCCAATGGCTAATAACTTCTCAGATTGTACTTGCTAATGTGTGTGTTAGAGGCTCAGTATAAGTTTTTGGCCAAAAATATTGAAACCCTTGGTAAATATGATCAAAGAAGGCTGTGAAAATTAATCTGCATTGTTAATCCTTTTAAACTTTTGTTTAAAAAGAAATCACAAAAATCTAACCTTTCATTGGATAATAAGAATTTTAAATGAGGGAAATATCATTATGAAATAAATGTTTTTCTAAAATACACGTTTTTTTTTGGTAGTGGGCGATTAATTTGCCAAGGTGTCCGTAGAGCGTTGTTAAGTCTTTATTTTTGTTTTCTTTGTGCACAAAAAGTATTCTCGTAGCTTCGTCAAATTATGGTTGAACCACTGATGTCACATGGATAGGGTTGCAGCTAACGATTATTTTTATCGTCAACTAATCTATCGATTATTTTTTTGATTAGTCGACAAATTTATCGATTATTTTTAAATTAATCTATTTATTAATTTTTTTATCAGTGAATCATGAATTCTTTAGTTAAATTATCAATAAATGGTAACAGTAACTTCTTCCAGGGCGTGATATACTCATACCCATGATTTACTCACCCTTAAGCCACTCTAGGTGTATATGACTTTCTTCTTTCAGAAGAATACAATCAGAGTTATATTGAAAAATGTCCTGGCTCTTCCAAGCTTTATAATGGCAGTGAATGGGTGTTGTGATTTTGAAGTCCATAACTTCTTGTAGATGAATTAAAAATCATATGTTTTAAAATAATTTCTAAATGTACTTTGTTTTCAAACTAAAGAAATGCCTGTTACATTACATTAAGCACTAAACCTGTTAGCATTTATGTGCATATGTGCATGGTGCGATGTGGTGGGTGGAGTCCATCCATTAATGACAAAGACAATGCAACTGTATTTACACCCATGCACGAGATCTGCAATTAAGAGAGGGAGATAGAGGTAGTGCATTCAAGTGAGACAGCAAAAGTCAAGCCAGCCACAAAGGGATTAATCTTCCACGTCCACTGAGAAAACTCAAAAGACGCATTTGAGTCAGCATGGTCCTCTTAGACAGAAAATGCAGCTTAAAATTTCAAAGAGAGGTAGTTTACTACAGAATACAGCACATGAAAATACATTCTTGTCAAAAAATGGGCCATGTACCTCGTGTGTTCATGTCTCAGACAGTGCTCTATAACGTGATCATGTCGGTGCGCACGTACACAGACACTGTCACATACACAACTCGTGCTAGATCCATGCCATGAAATCTTTACTGATCTTTGATTTGGCCCATTTCGGTGTGTGTTTGTCTAATCAAAATTTTGGTGATGATAAATTAGCATATGCAAAATCTAAACATGCAGTAAATCATGGGACAAATGCAGACACAACACAACCGATTTAGAGTGACACAAAGCCCAGCAAATAACAGGCAGCCATTTTTGCAGTCAGCCAATGAGAGGACAGGGGTGGGGTATGAAAATGTGTCGGGGGAAGGGCAGCAGCACTGCAAAACTCCCCTGACCAGAGCGAGGAGAGACAAAGAGACGCCGTGGCAACCGCAGCATCTCTCTGGTTGCCTGCATCCGAGACTGATTTCCCGGAGAGGACCTTGTCTTCTTCCTGCTCAAATATACGCCTTTAAGCAAGCGTACACAATCTGTAAGCAGCCATGCCGGAGTGCTGGGATGGGGTGAGTGGGAACTCTGGGATTACAGGAATGTAAAAATAGAGACAATGCTTTTGTAATAATAATTTGTATGCTATATAATCATTCGTAATTGTTTGGCTGGTTAAATAAATTGTTACTGATTTGCATTGTGGTCAGAAATGACTAGACTGAACTGGTAATTGTGAAACAATTCCATTGCACATTTACAGTATATGTTCCTGATGGCTAATTATTGTTATTGTTCTATGATAATATCAAATAATTTATATTTATAACGGCTATTTTTTATACTTAAACATCAAATAATAAATCAGCATCCTCTGTAAATGTAAAAAAAGTCATAATATTTAATAAAAAATGTATAGAAAAATATTAATTAGTAAATAATTAGTAAAATTAATAATATTTTTCTACAGAATTAACTAGCTTGACCTACTGATCTGGTAATTTTGGAATAATTACATTGCACATTTTCTTGATGGGTAATTATTATTGTTATCATTTGATGATAAACTATGATTACTAAACTATTATTATTTTAAATTACAATGGCTAATTATTGTAAAACATCACAGACAAAGCAGCATCTTCTTAAGTAAAAAAATCAATACATTTAATAAAAAATAATAATAAAAAAATATTATAATAAAATGATCAGTAAAATAAATAAATATATATTTCTACCAAAACAAGAGAGATAGAGAAAATACTATAGAGAGCAATACATGTTCCATCTTTTAAAAAAAGTGTTTAGAATTGTGTGTTGTGCAGAAATGTCCAGTCATGTGTGAGATGGCCATTTGCACTGACACACTAACACACTGACACGTGTGCTACTTGCACTCTGATGTACCTCTGCAGTAACCTGGAGTGTGTTCAGAAATGTGTGTTTGCGCATGCGGTGCTGATTATAAATCTTATGTCCTCATACAAGGTCAGTTCTGTGACCTTGAGAATGAAAAATGAGCAGCGACAAGAGATGAGAGATGATGAACAGCTTTACTATTTTATGCCCCATATTTGCATAATATTGTCAAATCTAGGTCAAATTTCCTGTTTATCCTGTCAGTGTTTGTGGCATATTATTGCCCTGGAAAACATGCTCATCATTTTGCGGCACAGTGACAGCTGTCACAAGATTTGATCTCCATCTAAACACAGAGGGACACAAACAGCTGTCCTAAACTCAGACACAAACACACACAAAGACCGTTGCATCCGCTCTGACCTTCTACATTTTTTTAGCATCGAAAACACCAAGTGACAGGGGCTTAAACCCCACGGGAGATTTATTTCCCATTTCTCTGTGGCTCTGCGTTAAGCTCAGAAGTGGGCTGCCTGCGAGGTGTCTGCTAGGATTTATGCATAACACTGGAAAGACAGAGATACTGAAATAACCCTCAGGACAAGAAAAACAACAAGCACACATACATTCATCGCTTCTACGCCTGAAATAAATGTGGGTCAGTTCAGATTAAAATGCCTTTGGAACCGGCAATTAAGAGTGTTACATGACCGTGTGCAGTGAATCTGGGATCAGAGACGCTTAATGAGATATTAACTAGTCTTGTTTTTAACTCTTGTTGCTCGATTCTTTACCCATTTAATTATTTTAAGTCAAAATCGGCTGAGGAGTAATTAAATGTAACATATCAAGTAAAAAATATAATCTTTTATTGGAAAAATTAAACATCATTTTATCAAACTTTGATAATTGCCTTAAAGGGATAGTTAACCCAAAATGAAAATTACCCCATGATTTACTCACCCTTAAAGGGATAGTTAACCCAAAAATGAAAATTACCCCATGATTTACTCACCCTTAAGCCACTCTAGGTGTATATGACTTTCTTCTTTCATAAGAATACAATCGGAGTTATATTGAAAAATGTCCTGGCTCTTCCAAGCTTTATAATGGCAGTGAATGGGTGTTGAGATTTTGAAGTCCAATAAAGTGCATCCATCCATCATAAAAAGTGCTCCATGCGGTTCTGGAAGGATAATAAAGGCCTGCTTTTGTGTAAGAAAAATATCCATATTTAAAACTTTATAAACGTAGGACGTAGGTGTAACATAAGCTCCGGTGAGAATATGCTAGTCTCACAAGAACCAAATTTTGTTTACAGCAAAGGAAACCAGTCTCCTCTTGGCTTCTCATCAGAGCTTATGCTACACCTACGTTCTTCGTCATCTGCTAGAATGCCGCTCTCTCGTGAACACACGTACATCAGTTAGAAGAAGCTAGAGATTACGATTTATAAAGTTTTAAATGTGGATATTTTTCTTACGCAATGCTTCGCTTCAGAAATCCTTTATTAACCTCCCGGAGTCATGTGGAGCACTTTTTTATGATGGATGGATGCACTTTATTGGTCTTTTTTTTTACTCTGATTGTATTCGTGTGAAAGAAGAAAGTCATATACACCTAGGATGGCTTGAGGGTGAGTAAATCATGGGGTAATTTTCATTTTTTGGGGTGAATTATCCCTTTAATATTTTAAACTACTGAGAGGATAAAAATCTGTACGTTTTAGCATTTGAAGAACAAATTTATTCTCATGTGCGTGTTGTATTAGGTGCGTGACAGCCTCTGACAGACAGCATGTTGAAGCCGCTCAGACATTTACTCCTGCTCTGAAAGCAATGATGTAGTCAAAACATCCAGTTGTGTGGGTTTTCCAGGTAATGCGTGTACTCCCTCTGCTTCTCGTAAATAGTACTGTGTATTGCGTATGTTTTTTGACAGACAAAATGTTACATTCAGCTGTCGCAAATTCGTTTACTTGTGCAAATCTTTTATTTATTTCCATTTTTTTTTACCAAGAAAGGAGTGGTTTTGATTCACAGAGTTGTTTTATTGTCTCTTAAAAAACAAAACCTTTTATTTACATGCATAAAAATGCAGACCCTTTTGTAAATAATAGAGATTTTTTTTTTTTTTTTGTTCAATTATTACTCCTTGCAGATTTTGACTCAACTACTGTTTTAGATACATGTAATGTATAAAATTCAGGCCTCTCAAGATATCCATTTCAGGTCATTGGTTATTAGGACATGACCGGCTTGGACCTTCTGAGACTCTTTGCTGAAATAGTTTTTTTGTTGCTGTTGTTGTAGGAACATGACATTGAAACCCCTTATGGGATGTTGCATGTGGTGATCCGCGGGGCTCCCAAGGGCAACAAGCCAGCTATCCTCACCTACCATGATGTTGGGCTCAACCGTAAGTAAACCGAGTGTGTGTGTGTGTGTGTGTGTGTGTGTGTGTTTGTTTACCAAGGTAAACTACACTCACTTTGCTCTCCAATACCCAAAGGAACATGCACTGCATGATTTCCATCTTGGTAGACCATCTGTCTCCAAGCATTGACCTAGAGTTAGTTTCCCCATCTTCACAGTCAACAAGAGATGGTTGTGTGTTAGTGTGTGTACTCTTGCATGTGTGCGTGTTCAGAGAGCAGTCCTCTGGAAGTGATGTGTGTGGGCTGTGATCAGAGCTGTAATTTGGATGCCAGCTGACTGCAGTTTATCAGTTCTGTTAACAGATTGCATGCAGTGTGAGATGAAGCTGGTCTCTGGTGTCAGGTGATCTCAGCGCCACATATGTGATGGTTCAAAAACTCAAGCACAGTTTTCTTTCTTTCTTTCTTTTTTTTTTGTGTGAAAAGTATAGTTCAAAAAAGGCAAACACAATTATGGCTTGGATATTAGTAGTAGAAACTAGCTTCATCTTATTTGTTTATTTTGTGTATATTTTTCAAGACAGCTTACGGTAGAGAAATGAACATTCAGTTCACGGGCAACAGCTCTGGTGGACATTCCTGCAGTCAGCATGCCAATTGCACGCTCCCTCAAAACTGTGTGAACATTTTTTAGAGTGGCCTTTTATTGTGGCCAGCCTAAGGCACACCTGTGCAATAATCATGCTGTCTAATCAGCATCTTGATATGCCACACCTGTGAGGTGGATGGATTATCTCGGCAAAAGAGAAGTGCTCACTAACACGGATTTAGACAGATTTGTGAACAATATTTGAGAGAAATAGGCCTTTTGTGTACATAGAAAAAGTCTTAGATCTTTGAGTTCAGCTCATGAAAAATGGGGGCAAAAACAAAAGTGTTGCGTTTATAATTTTGTTCAGTGTATATCAATTGATGATGTATACAAATTTGTATACATGTATACAGATTATAATAAATTAGCTATATATATAAATACACTGTTTATATTAATATCATACAACTCGTACATATAAGAATGAACATTGTTATCTAAATTTTAAATCCTTTGGTTCTAGTAGCTATTTTTTACAGACAGATTTATATTAAATATAAATGATTGACTAATCAAGCATTACATTTTGTACTCATTGTGAATCATTGGAATTGAATCTATGGCTTGATAAGGAACATTAGATCCATTTATGGGTCAGCAGAACAAAGGCGACCGAGTTGCTATTGACCTTGATATTAAATTCCACATTCTGTCAATGTGACGGAATTAAATGACTCGTAACCTTGAGCTCTTCTCATCACTCACAGCATGGCTTTCCTGTCCTCTACTGCTCCTCTTTCCTTCCTCTTTCCTCCTAATCTCCTCCTCTCTCTGTCTATCAATTCCACATTATCTAGCCCTGAAGTGTGTTATTGTCTGCTGGTTCTTATTCCTATGCAGTGAGCACTCATGAGAGACAGATATGTAGGTCACAAAAACATTCCCATCATGCAGTGATGGGGAGCGGAGCAGGGAAGGTCAGCACTGCGGCATAGAGTAGCTCTGACTCCGCTGCGGATACATGTATTAGTATGCATGGCCATCCTCCATCACCAAACATGACTCAGTGAGTGAGAGAGAGAGCAAGCGAGTGTCACAGACCACTGAAAGGAGACACTGCCCTTTATAAAAAAAATGCAAAGTGAGCAATACAGCTGGGAGGTAATTGGAAAGAAATGGGTCACTTAGAGAAGCTTGGATATGATTCATGCCACAATGCAGCACCTTTAAATCGGCAAGTCTTTTTTGGTTCAAGACCATGAGAAAGGTCTTTTTTTTTATTTTTATTATATTATATTTAATTTTTAGATTCTGCAGCACACAACTTATATGGGCGACTTCCAAAATTTCTACGTTTGTACTCCATGGAATAGGTAACAGCATATGGGTTTGGAACGACATAAGGACGAGTCTGTATTTTGGGTGATTTTTTCCTTTAAATTGATTGAAGACCTGCCAAAACACCATTTGATGTTGATTAGGGAGATGGCATGAATTAAAATAGGTTGTTAGTGCCGCTTGAGCAGTTAGCTAGAACACCGAAGTTGTTTTGTCTCTTTATTTCATGATCTAAGTAGGCCAATGATTCTGGCATGAGAGATGAGCGGACAGAGAATGCAATTTACAGAACTGCACCACATTTGACGTGTTCTTTTATAATCAGGAATGGTATATAATGTATGCTGTTACGAAACGAGATCCAATGGAATCTGGGAAAACAATGTGTTATATAGTGTTGTTGGAGAAGTACCATGTAATGTCACGAACACTGTATAAAACATGACAATCATTCTGTACCATCTGATATCATTTTACCAAGGTAACAACGCAATAAGTTTTGGTCTCGCTCTCTTTCTCTGAGCAGACAAGCTGTGCTTCAACACCTTCTTCCACAATGAAGACATGCAGGAGATCACTAAGCATTTTGTGGTGTGCCACGTAGATGCCCCAGGCCAGCACATTGGTGCCTCCCAGATGCCACAAGGGTATGATGAACACATGAATATATACACCAGTATTTGCCATTTTAATGTCAGGAATAGGCTGTACCCTGCTGAAAAAAAGGTTAGTGGACTGTATTTTATGGTCTCTGGTAATTGTTGCCACTAATGAAATATGCCAATCCAGCTGGGTATGTAGGCCTACAGTCAGTCAGAAAGCAATAATAGCTACAATTGTAAGACAACTGTGCATTACTGCACTTATAACAAGGCTATGTACCAAATACATTATTACATGGACATGAAATATTGATTTGAGTAGAAACTATGTTAAAATCTTACCTTAAAATCTCACAAAAGTGTCGGCCTAGCAACAAGACCACTTCAATACAGTACAATTATTAGTCCTCTGAGGTGATTTTCACTACAGTCGGTAACTGAAACACAAGATGGCGCCAGTTGCTTGGATGAAACAAAAGAGCGCAAGTCTGATGAAAGTAGCACCGGTTTCGGTTACGGATGAGTGGACTGATGCAAAGATGTAAATATTTCTGTGTACTACAAGATGGCGAATGAATGCACCGATTGACCAATCAGAATCAAGTATTCCAGAGAGCCATGTAAAAACCCGAGATATAATTTATAATTCTTTTTTTTAATCATGTTTTTCCTAGGTATCAGTACCCCAACATGGATCAGCTAGCTGGGATGCTTCCTAGTGTGGTGCAACACTTCGGGTGAGTATGGTTGGATTAGCGGGCCATTAGCCTACTCAAAATTATGGACTGTGATGATAATGTAGTCTAAATATAATAATTCCTTTAAATTCCTAGCTTCAAGAGCATTGTTGGAATTGGAGTGGGGGCTGGTGCCTACATCCTCGCAAAATTAGCGGTTAGTAAATCTCAGCCTTTTATTGTATGATGGTAAAGTTATTTTACATTTTTTTTGTAAAGTTTACATTCAATGCAATTAATTTGTGCTCTCTACCTGTAGCTGATTTCCCCTGATCTTGTGGAAGGTCTGGTTCTACTCAACATTGACCCCAATGGGAAGGGATGGATCGACTGGGCCGCCACAAAATTGTCAGGACTCACCAGTACTTTACCAGACACTGTCCTGACCCACCTCTTCAGCCAGGTACAATATTAATTTACATTGCTTATGTTTCACTGTACATTCAGTAGCCTATACAGTCACCTTTAAAAATACATTTCAAGGTTTAAAATTGATTTAAATTTATGCATTTATTTCAGGGCATATAATGTAAAAAAATATATTTAGCTACTTTTTTATTTCTAAAATATTAATAAATGCATACCAAAGATATAATTTTTAAATGTTAAGTTGAAATTTAATTCTCAAGATCAATATTTTGCTAACATAAAATTAATTGTATTACAGGAAGAGCTTATGAGCAACACAGAAGTGGTCCAGACTTACCGCCAACAGATCAACAACACCATCAACCAATTCAACCTACAGCTCTTCTGGAGCATGTACAACAGGTAACCGCCCACTACTACTTTAATAATATATATAAAGTTATGCATAATGCATGAGTAGAATAAAAATGCATATTCTGTAAAAAAAATAAGTTTGATTTAAAATGAACATTTCCTTTTTTTTCACAGCCGCAGGGATTTGGAAATGAACCGCAGTGGCACTGTGCTAAATGCTAAGACCCTGAGGTGAGAACTAAGTTAATTGGAATCTGATTAGTCTCATTTACCTATGCCTGTGTGACGAGACCAATTTCTGAAATCTCTTTCTTGCAGGTGCCCGGTCATGCTGGTCGTTGGCGACAATGGTCCGGCTGAGGAAGGCGTGGTGAGACTTTATGCCATTTTTGTTCCTGATATTTCAAACTTTTCTCTTCTTTCTGTCTTTACATAAACTTGTCTTTCTATATAATATTCCCCGAACTTGGATGTATTTGTCATTCAGAGACAAGTCAATCCGCTCTGCATTTCTTCCTCTTTCTTCCTCCTTTCTCCGGTTGTCTCATGGGAGCAGATGGCACTGGCCTCGGGGTTGATCTCCCAGGCTTTGCCAGCTTGTGTGCGCTGGATATTTTTAACTCCACACCATAGCCCTTTAATCTAACATATGAAAGCTGGGTCAGTGCCCCATCACATCTAATCAGACACGCAGGGTGAGAGATGAGGAGAAAGAGGGACACGATGAAGGAGGGGAAGAGATGATAAGAGTGAGAGGTAAACAAAAAGAGGATGAGAGAAGAGACGGATTTGAGTAATTTAGGGCAAGTGGAGGAAGATGAAAAGGTGGGAGTAGAAGAAACAACAGAAGGATGAGGAAGAGATTAGGACAAAATAATAAATAAATAAAGCAAAATCATGCTAAATGAAGCAATTTAGAGCAGAAGGAGAGATCAGAAAAGCAAATACGCCACTAGTGAAACCCAATAATTCTTGATTATTACAATATATTCCCAAGTTTATAATAATATAAAGAACAGTAACATTACTTGACTGATTTTCCTTCAATTTCTGGTCTAAATCATTCACAAATTAAACTATGCTATATATATATATATATATATGTTATATATATTTAAAACATTTACATATAAGAAAAGGATTTAGATTTTTTACTTTATATATATATATATATATATATATATACATTTAATAAAATATTGGTTGGGGGATGTATACATGAGGAAAGATGTGTTGCCACCATCAGTATCACATCCATTGAATAATGCAGACACCTGTGGTGAGAATTTTCATTAGAATTGTGAACATGTTATAAAGAGGGTACCCGTCCCATTCTGAAAGTGTCTGCGGTGGTCCAAACAAGAACCCGAAGGCAAATGCGTCTGCGCAGCTGTCTTTCTTTAGCGCTGGAATATGACTCATCTCTGCAGTACCGCAGTACTGGGTCAGACATCAAACACACATACATACATATACATATATATATTATGTGTATGTATACACACACACACACACACACACACACACACACACACACACACACACACACACACACACACACACACACACACACACACACACACACACACACACACACACACACACACACACACACACACACACACACACACACACACACACACACACACACACACACACACACACACACACTCTCTCTCTCTCCTCCCTTCATCTCATCATCCATCACACTGCCCTTCTGAAAAACGTATTTCATCTTCTCCATCTTCTCTTGTACTGCTTTGTAAATGCCTTGATACATATCCAAATGTTCACAAACATTTTTAAAATACAGTATAAATATGTTTTACTCCTAGGTTGAGTGCAACTCCAAACTGGATCCAACCAACACCACATTCCTAAAGGCAAGCGAACAGACATACAGTAGAAATAGAGGCCAACTTAGACCATTTTGGCATACAATTTTAGAAATGATTTCTAACATATTTGATTTCTTTCAGATGGCTGATTCAGGTGGAATGCCTCAAATTACACAGGTGAGACTGCTTGATGTGTCAAATGTAATTGATGTAATCAAAATGTCCTTAAAATCAAATAATTAATTAATGGATAATTAGTAATATCCAAGAAAAAACATAAGTTAAAGCTGCTTGTCAACAATAGTTTCAGTGTTTGGTTTGTAATACAAAAAACAAACAAAACAAAAATAATCAAGATTTATGATGAAATGTTTTTAATCCTACAGCCTGGAAAACTCACTGAGGCTTTCAAGTACTTCCTGCAGGGAATGGGTTACAGTAAGTCTAATTTATTTCATATTATTATGATTATCAATGTATTTATTAACAGTGTTAATAATGTTTCTGGGTAAATCAGAACCCCAAATCAGTTCAATTGATGATTCTTTCTCTGCCAATGTAAACCGATTCCAGTATGTTCAGTGTGTCTGTTTCCCATGATGAGAGAGTTGTGAGTGTATGCAAGCAAATAAGTGTGTGTGTGTGTGTGTGTGTGTGTGGAGGTGTTGTATTTGGTATAATCTGTACCTTATGTGTATTTTCCTGCCCTTTCTCAGTTGCATATATGAAGGATCGGAGAATGAGTGGGGGGCCAGGTACTTCCTGCTTCCTGTTCACGCCTGCCCTCTTCCTCATTTAGATGACACATTAGTCTTCTAATCCCTTGTTTGGCATTGTTTAATTTCTGTATTTATTCTTCCCAGACTGATATTTCCATTCATTCATTATTTACTTTAATGGTCAGTGATTTTTCCTCTGAAGGAAAAATGTGCTTTGAATGCGCTTTCATGCTCTCTGCATGGCAGTTATTTGAAATTGTACCATTGAAAACAAAATCGTAGATTAATATATGGCATGAAATGCATTTTTTTTCTTTTTAGCTTAGAATTATATTAAAAATATTGATTTATATTATTTTACTTTTTCAGAAACTTCACCTCTAAAAGAGAGCACCTGTTGGCTGGAATATGTTTTATATAAAAATTATAGTTTTTTCAATAAATATTTATATACTTTATTTATTTAACTATTTATAATATTTATATATTTTATACAGTATTTTCTTGTTTAAAAAAACTAAGTATCACTGGAACAAGTGTCAATTCAGTTACAGTATTTGCCTTGTTTTGCATTAAAATATCTAAACATCCATTAAACAATTGAAAAAATTGCGTAGAAACACTTTGAGTTTCACTAAGTTTCACAATTAACTACAAAGAAACGGCTAGTAACACACTGAATTCAATTCTAAAAAATCCAAACTAAAATGATAAAGTAGAAAGACTGAAATAGTATTTTTTTTCTAAAACATTTGTTTTATTTACACCTTGGAAAAAAATATTTTATCAGTGTGTATATGTGTGTAAGTTTGTTTTTTAAATAAACAAAAGTTTATTTTATAATTACTTATTTCTATACAATTTTACTTAAATAATTTTTTTCTTGTGTAAGGATTTCTTGTTTAAAAAAAATACTGATTGAGAAAAATATTTTTTTACACTGAAAACAAGTGTATTTGTATTTAGATATATATATATATATATTGGCTATTTAAGTTGGATTTGAGTCATTCTGAAGTATTTGCGGTGGAATGTTATCAGCTTGAGGCTGAAATTATTCTCGACAAAAAGTTCAAGCATGTCATCCCTGCCTCCTCTGCAACACATCATGCAGCCCGGACAAATTTCCCTGTGGATGGGAAATGACTTTTCATCCCTATCTCTATCTCTCCTTCTCTGTTTTTTTTCTCAGTGCCTTCGGCCAGTATGACCCGTCTTGTTCGCTCACGAACGGCCTCTCTGACCAGCGCCGGCTCTGTGGACGGTTCTCGCAACCGCGCATTCACACGCTCAGATAGCAGTGAGGGCGTCGGGCAGGTCAGCCACACCATGGAAGTGTCCTGCTGAACCCTCTTGCACTGTCTCACACACACACACACACACATTTAGAGAGACGTGGCATGGAAGGAGGGCGTGAGAAGAATGGAGGTCTCATATTGCTTTCATTCTTTCTTTCTCAGCCATTTTCTATGTCGTTTTCTCTCCGTTTTTCAGTGTTAGCCATCTTAAAGGAATAGTTGACTCAAAAACGAAAATAATTACCATCATTTACTCACCCAGATGTCTTTAGAAACCCATGACTTGATTTCTTCTGTAGAACACAAAATCAGATGTATAAAGTCCAAGCAGCTATTTTCCATATAATGAAAGTGAACCGTGACCATAACTGAATTTCAGTGGCTAACAACCATTTTTGTGTGTGAATTAGCTTTAGAATACCTGAAATGTCATGCACAAGTAATGTAAACCCCTTTTATTATACTTGAGCATGATGGCACTTGGTCCCCATCCACTTCCATTGAATGGAAGAGAGCAGCTTTCTGCTAAACATCTTCTTTTGTGTTCCACAGATGAAATAAAGCCACACAGGTTTAGGAGAACCTTAGTTTGAGGTTTTCTTTTCAAGCCAAACTATTCCTTTAACCTGTAAAATGAAGCCTTGCTGTCCTTTTCCCCTTCAAAACAGTGTTTAGTTTCCCCCAACTTTGTAACGCGGTTACTTATCGCTCTACGTGTCAGTATTCTGCACCCCTATGCTTGCTGCCTCTGGCCTTCATCTCCTTAGACAAAACTACATGTCCCATCAGCCCCTACTCTCACTCATTCCTGTCCTTTGACAGTCTTTGAGGAGAAACTGATGGATTGAGTCGCAGGCAGAAGGGGTCGGTCTTGAGGAACAGCATGAAACAAAGTAGAAGAAAGAAGAAAGGAGAGTTCTTAGTTAACCAGAGAGCGATTTATAAGTGACATTTGTAGCTCTCCCTCTCAATTCTGAGCGAAAGTAAAGTGATTGTATAGTCGAAGAGGGCAAAAATCTCTTAAGCAGTAAACAGTAGCTTTCGGCTAATCATCTCAGCACATTCAGTCATTGAGTGTATGTGTCACCACATACTGTAGAATCGCTTTTGATAGACTTTTTTTGGCATTATTTGATACTGTGATTGGTTTTCTCATTTAAAATGTTATTAAAGCATGAAAAACAGTTTTGAAAAATGTTCTCCATTAAAGTAGGAACAGACGTTCTATGACTTGACCGCTGACTTGCCTTAAAGGGTCTTTTTTTCTTGTTAGAATGCTTCATTTTACCATTCCTTTCACATTAAGCACTAATACAATCAAGCGCACTTTCAAATCAAGTCTCACTTCATTAAATACGACATACCTAGTAACCTTTTAGTGTTTACTCACTGTCAAATGAAAGCGGCTTTGCCTGGGATCGGTTCTGTACGGTCTCCTTTTTATAGACAATCAGCTTCTGACCCAAACCAAACCGGAACCGTCGACTGAGGCAGAACCTGTGTGATAGAGTTTGCAGTGCGTTAGTGGTACAGAGACAAGGCTTCATGCTTCCTTTACAGCACCCAGCCCCGCACCAAGAATATACCAAAGCTACTGATACAAATGCACATACAAATGCACACATACACATTTCCCAATGAGGGCTGGGTTTTGCAAGGTAACAGAGCTTTTGGATGCATATACAGTATATATATATAGCCTGCGTATATATATATATAGCCTACACACACACACACACACACACACACACACACACACACACACACACACACACACACACACACACACACACACACACACACACACACACACACACACACACACACACACACACACACACACCACACACACACACACACACACACACACACACACACACACACACACACACACACACACACACACACACACACACACACACACACACACACACACACACACACACACACACACACACACACACACACTTCATGAACTCACATGCAACTTGCATATAAACAACACTGAAAAATGAATGTGAATTAGAATGAATCCATATTCAGTGCATGCTTTTTTCCTATAATTTACTCTAGATCTCTAGATTCACATTTGCTTGTGTATTGTGACCCTTGTCACACTTCCACATTTTCATCATAGTTTGTAAAATGTCTAAAGCGGTGAATGGAAACTACAAATATATTTTTTTGCATTCCCATTTGCTCCAATAGCACAAAAAAACTAAAACAACAACTTGGTTTCTATGACTTTCCAAATGTGGAAAAAATGAAGAGATTGATTATGGTGTCAGAAGAGAAAGTTTGACGTCACTCCCGCTTCACTTCCCGTTTTGTTAGAAATACCTACATAAAAGCAGCCAAGGTAATATAACATAAAGTATAGTGTTGTATAAAACATTTCTAGATTTGCAATGTTAATATCTGGAGACGTCAAAGTCTATGAAAAAATGTGTGCAGTTTGTGTACATAAATCAATAGATTTGTCCAATTATGGACCTAATTGGAAAAATCTATTGATTTATGTACACAAACTGCACAAAATCTTTGTGAAAACCCCCACCTAAACAACTGAACGAATACAATAAATAAATAAATGAATGAATGTACAAATGAACGAACAACTGAATGAATAAATGAGCCAACAAACGAGTAAACTAATGAATTAACAAATAATTTGAATCAAGTTCCAGAGGTGACTGACATGAGCTGAGATCTGATTTGCCGATGCTGTTAACATGGGGCTTATGAGAGTGGAGCAACCATTGGCTTTCCATTCCACACTCGCACTTTTCTGTCTTATTGAATGTCAGTTTTTCTTCTGCTTCCTCGAACAGGAAGTGCACAATTACGACTTTTCAGGGGTGTTTCCTGCATGTTTGTCTGTAAGGGGCGGGGCTTTCTGGAGCACGATGCTCCAAGCTCAGAATGTAGGGCAAATCCCACCCCCAACAAACCCAACCCCCAAACACAAGGTGCCCCGCCCCTCACAGACACTTCCAGTCGCCCCTAAAGGGCTATCGACCCAGGCAACGCATTGTGATTGACCTCACTCCGTGCAAAGCTGGGCACAGTACTGTAGATACTGTACAAAGAGAAACATGAATGTGTGATATGGAATAAGCAGTGAATGTGAAAGATGAAAGAGAGGGAGAGGAGGAACGAAAGGAGGGCGTTCAAAGCGGAAGGGTGAAAGTCAAACACAAAATAATGACAGGTTTCCTCCTAAAGACTGAATGGACAAACACTCGTTCTTCCCCAGTATTGATTTGCATGAGTTTTGATAATGTAACCTTGTGTTTGTGTCGCTTTTCTTGATTTCCTGTCTGAAGTATGCAGTCGTTAGCTCTTATTAAGAGATAAAGAGCATGCCCACCTTTTAAAGGTGCACTTTTTCCTGATCCCTGATCCCTGATCTCTGCCTGGGGCCCCTGAATGTATAATGTCCTTTGGAAGTGCTGTACAGTATTGTCAATGTGGCCCCATATCACCTTTTCTTAAATCAGGGCTCACACCAGTTTGACCTGGCACACCTGCCTTCCCTCGCACCCTTTTGCTTCTCAATCTATATTCTATGCTGTAGATATTCGCTGTTTTTAGGGCATAAATCTAAAAACAATTGGTCCGTACCACTAGCCTGGTCATGTGGAACTGTTATACTTTGGATTTCCCTTGAGTTCTTCTTTTTATAATACAGTAGTTCTTATTTAACCATGTGTTGCATCTATTCTTGTGAGGATTCAATGAGTATTATTATTAATAATATGATTACAATTGTTACAATTAGCCATTGTTTTATATTAAGCAATAAGTTGTCTGTTTATTTTTGGATGGGGGCTGGTTGTTACAAATATGTCTAAAGATATAGCAAGTGTTACTCTTAACCTGCTTTACCATTAGAAAACTACAAAAACTAATGTGTTTATGATGTATGTACATCTATATACAAGTTGTAACTGTCTGTGTACTAAAAAAACTGAACGTGCTACAAATAAAAATGGATATACAAAAAAGGTATTTTGTTTTATTTTCTTGTAGCTTAATTTGTATTGACTCGCAATGAACACAAATACAACCCGAATTCCGGAAATGTTGGGACGGTTTTTGAATTTGAATAAAATGAAAAATAAAAGACTTTCAAATCACACGAGCCAATATTTTATTCACAATAGAACATAGATAACATAACAAATGTTCAAACTGAGAAATGTTACACTTTTATCCACTAAATGATCTCATTTCAAATTTGATCACTGCTACAGGTCTCAAAAAAGTTGGTACGGGGGCAACAAAGGGCTGAAAAAGCAAGAAATTTAGAAAAGATGCAGCTGGGAGAACATCAAGCAACTAATTAAGCTAATTGACATAAGATCTGTAACATAAAAGGGATGTCTTAGAGAGGCAGAGTCGCTCAGAAGTAAAGATGGGCAGAGGCTCTCCAATTTGTGAAAGGGTGCGTAAACAAATTGTGGAACGCTTTAAAAACAACGTTCTTCAACAATGCTTTGCAAATCTCATAATCTACAGTTCATAACATCATCAAAAGTTTAAGAGAAACTGGAGAAATCTTTGTGCATAAGGGACAAGGACGGAGACCTTTGTTGGATGCTCGTGGTCTTTGGGCCCTTAGATGACTTTGCATCACTCATTGGCATGATTCTGTCATTGACATTACTAAATGGGCCCAGGAATACTTCCAGAAACCACTGTCTGTAAATACAATCTGCCATGCCATCTGCAGATGCCAATTAAAGCTCTATCATGCAAAAAGGAAGCCATATGTAAGCAGGGTCCAGAATCGCCGTCGTGTCCTATGGTCCAAGGCTCATTTCAAATGGACTGTTTCAAAGTGGAAAAGTGTTCAATGGTCAGACGAGTCCAAATTTGACATTCTTGTTGGAAATCACAGACGCCATGTCCTCTGGGCTAAAGAGGAGGGAGACCTTCCAGCGTGTCATCAGCATTCAGTTCAAAAGCCAGCATCTCTGATGGAATGGGGGTGCATAAGTGCATACGGTATGGGCAGCTTGCATGTTTTGGAAGGAACTTTGAATGCTGAAAGGTAAATAACGGTTTTAGAGCAACATATGCTCCCCTCCAGATGACGTGTATTTCAGCAGGACAATGCAAAACCACATACTGCAGCTATTACAACAGCATGGCTTCATAGTAGAAGAGTCCGGGTGCTGAATTGGCCTGCTTGTAGTCCAGATCTTTCACCTATAGAGAACATTTGGCGCATCATTAAACAAAAAATACATCAAAGACGACCAAGAACTCTTCAGCAGCTGGAAACCTATATCAGGCAAGAATGGGACCAAATTCCAACACCAAAACTCCAGAAACTCATAACCTCGATGCCCAGACGTCTTCAAACTGTTTTGAAAAGAAGAGGAGATGCTACACCATGGCAAACATGACCCCATCCCAACTATTTTGAGACCTGTAGCAGGCATCAAATTTGTAAAATTTCTCAGTTTAAACATTTGTTATGTTATCTATGTTCTATTGTGAATAAAATATTGGCTCATGTGATTTGAAGGTCTTTTAGTTTTCATTTTATTCAAATGTAAAAAATGTCCCAACATTTCTGGAATTCGGGTTTTTATATATAAAAAAAATATATGTATAGTTTTAATTCGCTTTCTTGGAGGCTTATTTCTGCCACATAGGATAAAAATAATGCTTTGGTAAATCATAATTGTGACATAAGAAGTAAAATTATGAGATACTAAGTCATAATTATGAAATAGTCAAAATGAGCCATTATGACCAGTCATAATTATTCGATACAAAGTCGGAATTATGGCAAAAGGACAAGATTATGACAAATAATTATAAGATAAAATGCTGAAATTATGACAAATGGAGGCAAAAAGTCAAAATAATGACATCATTATGAAAGATAAAAAGCTCAATGTCAGTGATATAATTTATTTCATAAATTTGACAAAAAGCATGTCATTTATGTCTTTTTATCTTACAATTCTGACTTTCAACAATCTCAGTTTCAGCTCTTTATGTCAGAATTATCCTTTGTCATAACTATGATTTTACCTCATAATTTTTACTTTTAAAGTGACTTATGTAATAAAGATATTTTGTCATAATCATGATTTAACAAAACATAATTTTTTAAAATGTACATTATGTAATTTGTCTACAGAGGTAATTCAGCACACTCATTTTATAAACTGCTGTTATTTATTTCAAGAAATGAAATTTGCAATACATTTGTGAATTTCTTCACATCACGTAACAAAGCTAAGCATTTAAAGATGTGTGCACAGCGGAAAAAAAACATATAGGCTGGATTTCAATTCACATAATTCTATAAAGTAAAAGTACACACTTCATTGTGATGGGGAAAGTACAGAATTTTGAATGTATAGCAATATAGGACACAAGTAATCCTATGTGTGTATACAACAACATTTTAGAAGCTATATACTATATACCTCTTAAAATTGTTGCAATCTGTTTGTAAAAACTGGTAAATTAGGACCTAATATATTAATTCCCTTGCATTAGCATCTAAATTAATTATTTTACAGTTATTTGGGTTATGTTGAAAAATCCAGCAAATACACACTTTGAAAAAATGCTATCTGCTGTACTATATGGATTTCTTTGGAATACTGTTTTTACCATAAGATGACAAATTCTAACCTTGCATACAATACAGTACAGACAGTATGTGAAATAGGATGCAGCCATATTCTCATGTCTTAAATCAAGTCATTGGAGAATTACTGAAAGACGATCTCGTAAGTTAAAATGTAGGCATCGCTGTAGGCATACAGCAAATGATCTCGGGGGTCATAGTTAAGATACTCAATATTAGTCTGCATCTTCTTAATATTAATTTTCACATCAAAGCTCTCTTCCTTTGTTTTGGTGTCATAAGAGTAAAAGATCTCTTCTATTTCTTTGTCCAGGTAACGAGTAGCATAAAGCACACCACACACCATGAAGGTGTTTGTCACAGTCTTTTTGTGAAGAGAAGTGGACCATGTTTGGTTCAAAACTGGCGGGTTACTAGTCTCGATTTTACTGATAATCACATTTCCAAAGTTGCTTGTGGTTGCATAGATAACATAGACACCAGATTCATCTGTGGCAAAATCCATATCAGTATAGCTGTATGTTGTGCCGAGGTGTGCGAACGGAAACTTGTTGTTGTAACCTGTATCACTAGGTAAAGCCACAGTACTGACAGCACGAGTCGTCAAGTTGAACTGACAGACGTAATATGTGTTGTAACAGTTATAGTAGAGTGCATTGGCGTACATGACAATGTTTGACCCCTGAACTGTGTTTGTTGTGGGATTGGAGCTTGATATGTATGTATCTTTTGGTCCTATACCTAATAAAAGGGTACTCAAGGAGCTGTACTGGCGGACATAGTAGCCATATACGTTACTACTTGTCAGCACCACCAGCCAGTACTTGTTCTCGTCTCCTGGAGCGGGTTTTGCATCTCGACCCCAAGCACCATAAGGGTATGAGGTGCTGTATACCGTGATGGAATACGTTCTAGGTCCCACCACACTAACCATTTGACCCAGACCACAGCGTCCTGAAAACACAGAAGAAAAACAACTAAAAGTCTTGAGCCTTTCTTTAGCTGGATAACAATGAAAATGCTCTGGAAGCTTGAGTTAAGGAACTATTGGGATCGTTAACATACCTGGGGAAACTGTAGGAGGTGGTAATGTAGCCTTTAGCTCATTTTTGCACTGTTCCAGGTCCCTCTTAACACGCTGGTTCTCTCGATCCTTCTTTATCACCAGCATATTGTCAAACTTCTCCAGCTCTGCCATTGTGTCCTTCATGCCTTCAAGCTTTAAGAAAAATATCACTTACATTTTTTATTTATACTTATTATATATATTTTGAAGGGAATATATTTTATATATTTTTATGTGTATGCCATATTTGATTTATTTATTTAGTTTAAAATACAATATAAGCTTTGTTTTTATATTGTTATTTTTTTTTATTTAAACTTTTTCTTCAAAATAATTTATTGCAATGCAGTTGTTCGGAATTTTTATTTGATATTAGAACAGTTTATTTATTTTACTATTGCGGTATATACATAAAGTATGTTAAGTATTATTTTTAAGACAACAAATTTGCCTAATAAAATTAGGTGTTTTTAATATAGTGCTGGGCAGTTTGTCCAAAAATCTGTATCATGTTTTTTTAGGATTCTGGTGGTTTCAGTACCGTTTTTCCTTGACTGTGCCTTTATGTGCATCATAATGCATGAAAATGTTGCAGAACCACTGTATTTTAATCACAATAAAAACAACATGCTACATGCAGCATGAACAGTTTTTGATTTAAATTAGATTGTATAATTAAAAATTGAAAGCAAAAACAGAATGGTCTGACCTGAGTTTTGTGAAATAATGTTATATGAAATATATCTGCACGAAATATTAACAGCAGACGGGCAGAATGAAAATGCAAATTCACTCTCTGACAGCAGGTGGCACTTAGAACAGCAGCGATAGGACATTACCTAGGCAGGGTTGCTGCAGGATTTTTAAGCTTAAATTTAAGACTTTTTAAGACCTGCACAAATAAAATGAATACCATATGAGGGGGGTAGGGCAATGTCTATGGTAAACAATTGAACTGTAAAACGACTGTAAAAAGCATGATTTACAGTTCAGATACAAGTTTTAAGGAAAACAAAAAGTTTTATAAAATGATACACTTCACATTTCAGCCTTTAAACCATTTTTTAAGAAAATGGATGAGCCAAAAGTATTATTTATTACATTAATTTAAACAATTATCATCAATACATAATTAAATAACATACAAAAACATTTTTGCTGATTAGATTTTTATAATGAATTATGTATCATGTTTACAGCTCTGCATGTTTGCAGGGTAAAAGCATGGGTCGATTTTTGCATTGGTCTGAACAAAAAACAACCCAATGTTCCCGCAATACCGGAGGCTGCAGTTCTAGGACTGCATAGGACCCTATTTTTTGGGACAGCGCTATCTACTCCAACAGAGGAGACCTGATTCAAACATCAAACAAACAGATACAAAGACTAGATCCATCGAAACTATTCATTTTGTATTTGTAATGTAAGAGCTAGCGTGAACTTGAGTGTTCGAGGGGGTGTCAGCAATCTTCATTTAGCCTATTTAGCCTGTTCATTGTGCTGCTGGATGATGTAAATTAGTATTTAAATTATTGTACATTTATTAAAGTACTAATAACCATACTAATTTATACCGCAATTGTTTTACCGTTTACTGCACTTTAAGTGGGTCACACATCAGACGGGAAGTGCTGCAGCTAATGAACTGAAGTTTTTGAAAACCTTTTTTTAAGAATAGAATTAGAATAGAGAGTGCTAGAGTTAGAGGGTCAAATAAAGATGGAAGAGATGTGTTGAGATGTCTAAGGATTCAGCTGCTCGGATTGAGTTGGGCAGGTCATTCCACCAGGAGGGAACATTTAATGTAAGAGTGATTTTGTGCCTCTTTTGGGATGAACAATAAAGCTCTGTTCACTTGCAGAATGCAAGCTTCTAGAGGAACATAAGTCTGAAGTAATGAATTTAGGTAAAGGGGTGCAGAGCCAGAGGTGGTTCTGTAGGCAAACATTAATGCCTTGAATTTTATGCGAGCAGCTATTGGTAGCCAGTGCAAATTGATAAACAGAGGTGTGACGTGCGTTCTTAATTACATTCTCATTAAATGGCTCATTCAAAATTTATCTGGCTGCCGCATTCTGGATTAATTGTAAAGGTTAACATGCATACAAAAAAAAAATATATATATATGATTGGGTCCTAGAAATCCGGTTCTGAAACTATCCTCTGGTATTGCATGAATAACCTACTCACAACAACAGCCTGATTGAACATGCACATTCATTCTCTGCCAGCAGGAGGCATTCGGAACTGTTTCTGCAGTAACGGCAGAAAAGCAGCGGGGCAGCACCGGAATTTGAAACATGCAGCGCTCATATTTATTTATAGCCTTTTGAAGTTTAATCCTCACATTAAGCTGCATCGCGATACTGGTCTGTACCCAAAATTAAGACTTTCTTGTACAATTTAAGACTTTTTAAGGACCTGCGGGAACCCTGCTAGGTTACCGCTGTAAATAAAGCAATGCTGCGTTTTTGAATACTACATTAATATGCATTATATGGAGATAAAACAAAAAAACATATAAACTCCCTCCCCAATTCAGTATTTAGGATTTTCTTCCAATATTTCACGTATCGCGAACAGAGTTTGCTCTGCCGGCCACAGTAGGCAACTTTCTCTAATTTGCATCCATCTTCAGTGTGTTAACCACCGTTTACAGTTGGTTGGGAAGTCGTTGCCTAATGGTTAGAAAGTCGGTCTCGTAATCAAAATGTTGCGAGTTCGAATTTTGGGCCGGCAGGAATTGTAGGTGGGGGGAGTGAATGTCCAGCGCTCACCCACCCACCCCATATCCACCCCCAATACCACAACTGACTGAGGTGCCCTTGAGCAAGGCACCGAACCCCCAACTGCTCCCCGGGTACCGCGGCATAAATGGCTGCCCACTGCTCTGGGTGTGTGTGTGTGTGTGTTCACTGCTGTGTGTGTGCACTTTGGATGGGTTAAATGCAGAGCACATATTCCGAGTATGGGTCACCATACTTGGTCGTATGTCACGTCACTTTCACTTTATTTGCCCAGTTCAAGAATTAGTTGTGTGTTATTAATAGTTATAAAAGTTCTCCAAATTGTCAGAACAGTTGACAGAGATCTATAAATTCACAACGTTGTTTTTGCTGCTTATAGCCATTTGTAACGGAATGCCGTTTTTTTTTCAGTTCACACCGTGTGGGTAATTTAAACCAGTTTACTCTTTGAACCGGTTTATCACCCAGCACTATTTTAATATACACAAAAAAGAGAGCCAATTACATTTCCTCTGAGGAATTATTTTTCTTAGTCTACTCTACATCAACAAAAGAAGCAAATAAATAAGATTTACAATAATGAGTGCTGTTTTATACAGCAACTCACCTGAGCTGCAGCCTGCACATTGAGATGATGGTAATCGCTGGTGGTCCTGTTGAGTTTGTTGAGGAGGTCCTGTATTTCAGCAAACTCTAACTCAATGATGCGCAGAGACACGGCCGCATACAGATTCCTGTCATCCTCCTTTTCCAGCATGAACACATTCTCTTCTAGTTGCTTGATGCGTTGTTGCAGACCCAACAAAAGTCTGTCCAAGTCTGTCATCTGCAGATATTTACATTTAAATTATTAATTTTATTTTATTTACAATGTAATTAATGCATTTTTTACAATTAATTTGAACTACAGATAAAATTGGAAAAAAATAAGTTTACAAGAATTACCCTTTCTGAAGTGATGCTCCCAATGCATTGCGCAGATATGGTTTCTACTTTCGTTAGTTTTTGCTCAGGGAAAGCAGGATCTGAATTTTTTAGATCGCACACACAGTCCTTCCCTCTCACCGACTGTAATGGCCAAATCATAGGAAATTAAATTTAATACAGCAACCAATACCTTGAAAAATGTATGAGACGGTACGTACATAAATAAATAGTCAAAAATTATTAATTCTAAAAGGATTTTATCATTCTTACCTGAAAGAAAGTTAGAGGGATGATAATCATCAAAATTAATACATTACACCGACTCATGTCTGAAGGAAGAAATGCGAGCCTAACATCAGAATAAACAACCTCGTTTGGCAGAAGCAGAGTTTTAAAGCCATATCATTATGGTGAAATATCTGATGAAAACTGAGTCTGAGTTCTTCATTTATTTTGGGTGGAGCAGGTCTGTTGCAATCTTCATCTTATCTCTGTGGGCACCTTTGTATGGCGATGAATAATGGAAAATTGCAATGTTTACTAGCTAGGTTTCAACATTATTCTGTCTGACCATATATATCTTTTGAACTTTTGTAATACTTCATGTAGTGTTTGCAACATCAAAATGTGTGTGCTGTTTAAAGCAGCACTTTTAGTCTTTCGAGTCATTTGCTCATCATGCTGTTTTACCTGTTGGTCCTCACAGTCATTGTAAGTCCCATTGATTTCTACAATATATTTGCTGAATTATTGTTTATTTATAATGTTTAATTTAATTTATTGATTGTACATATTGCTGCAGTTATATCACTTTATTTTACTCCCGAAAGCATTAATAAAGGTAACAATTATCGAGATAATTCAGTAAAATAATGTCTATAAAATGAAGTAATAAAAATGTATTCAAAATGTAACCCATGCATTAAAATACTAAAGGTTTGTGAACAGTATTTGTGTTGATGTGTGTAAATCAGGTGACTGCCGAGGCTCAGAGAATTCAAGGCGAACAGAAGAATGGTTCCTGTGTGTGTAAACTGAGCAGCTCTATCTGGGCTTTTCCTGCGGTGAGGTTTGAGGGAGTTGGAAAACAACTCCAGACCTGTGAGGAAAACCTTCAACAGTTTCATAAACAGGTGAGATTCTTTGAATTCATGTGGGGTCATTCTTGAAATAAAGTAATTGCAATGAGCTCATTTGCGGTGTAACTTTCAGATAAAGGACAGTAATGTACGACTGCCTAAGATGGAACTCACTCTTAAGAACATCAAAACCCGCCTGACACGTTTCGAGTATCTGAACTCAAACGGCCTGTACAACACCCTTCATCTGCAAAAGCTGATTGAGGAACTTGATGAAATCTATTATACTGCCAAAGACGCTCACAAGAAAAGCCCCAGCAAAGAGACAAATGACCTTCTCAAGGAGGTAGATCTCCAAACAAGATCCAAACAGCATAGTTCTCCAAAAAATACATAAAAAAATAGTTTTTAGTATTATTTATATACTATTATACAATTTATTAATATTTTGAATTAGCTTTTTTTCAGTTTCAGTGATATTGTTACATGTTTTTATCTTTCATTACCCCCCCCCCCAAAATATTTATATTTAGCTTTAATTTATTTGTATTTATTTATTTTAGTCATTTGTTTCAGTTAACATTTCTCATTTAAAGTTGAGGTCTTTCATCTAATATTTATATTTAAATGTATTTAGTTTATTTCAGTTACTGATTTTTGTTGTTGTTGTAGTTTTAGTTAACAATATCAAGTCTTCTGAAAAGCCATACGATAAAAGTTGTTGTTATCAGTGTGAAAAACACTGACATTTAAGTCATTATTCAGGATCTCTACTGTTCCACGAAGCTTGTGCTTAGTCTGCATTCATTTACAAAAATAAGTCATAGAAAATATCTTTTGATTATGGTTTACTCATCATCGAAGTTCTATGAAGATGACAAAAGACTAAGCTGCTAAAAATGGAAAACAAAAATGTATTCAAATATATGTTGACCATTATATCATTTGTGTTCCTCACAGTTGACTAACGCAAGGAAGGACGTTAAGAACATGTACAAAAATAATGTCTTCAATCTAGAGACAATGAAATCGAGGCTACGTGACCTCAACAACCGAGTGCAAACCTGTAAAACTATACCTGAAGACTTCAGAAGTAAGTACACAACTCTCAGTGAGTGGAGAAACCAAGGCTTTTGAAGATTGGTTTGATGTTTTTTTTTTCATGAAATAGGCAGTAAAATGCTTACTTTAAACGTATGACCAATCCTTACGACTCCACTTGCAGGTACTTGCCATCAGCGTATTATGTCCAGCATAAGTTCCCCAGTTGTCACCAAGCTCAATTCCGTCAGCAAGTCCTATATCTCAGGTGCTTGGGGTCGCGAAGCCAAACGGGACAATAAGGAGCGCTATTGGGAACACTGTCTGGTGAGCGGACACAAGCATGGCAACACAATCAGGATGTACAACTCATATGAAGATTTCATGGCCAGTAAGAACTACAAAGACGAGTACATTGCATCATCGTACAGCGACAAGAATGCTGTTCAGGGCTCTGGCACTATTCTGTATGACAACACTGTATTTTACCAATGCTACGGCACCGCAGAAATCTGCAGCTTCAACATTACAACAAAAGAAACCAAGCGTGTACAACTGGATGATGCCGGAATTGCCAACAAGTTCCCTTTCTGCTACTACAGCTGTCGTGATTGGACAGACATCGATCTGGAGGCTGATCAAAATGCCGTGTGGGTGATATATGCCACTGAGGAGAACCACGGTAACATTGTTGTGAGCCGTTTAGACCCGCTGTCGCTCAATATCACTCATACCTGGAAGACACATCTCTTTAAGAGGTCCGTCACCAGCACGTTTATGGTGTGCGGGGTCTTGTATGCTACACGCTTTGTTAATACTTACCAAGAAGAGGTGTTTTATGCTTTCGATACAACCACTGGTCAAGAGATAAACAGTCTTTCTTTGCCTTTTGAGAAGGTTTCCGCTGGAATAGCCAATCTGAACTACAATCCTGTTGACAGGAGACTTTACATGTATAATGATGGCTATCTTTTAGCATATAACACTTTCAACTGAAGGCCTTTCATACTCTGCTAATAAAAAGTATGTAATCCAAAAGGCCAAATTGCACAGAATGCTGAAAAATCTCACAATATGCACAGTGGTTAAACTAAAGCTTTACGCTATATATTATGTGATTGTGAGAATTTTAAAGTGCTTTAGTCAGATCAACTATTTTGTCTAATTTTGTCATTACAATAAATGTTCTTATACTACACTTCTCTGTCAGTGCCTTTTTTAGCTCACCTATTCTACTACTTTACTAATTACTGTACTGCAATCTTTAAAATTGATTTCAGTATTGTAACAGTTAACAGATTAACATTAACATACTGTCAAGAGCCAAAATGTAACGTCATCATGGCACTCAATGGTCATTATCCTAACACCACTGCAAAGAGAATGTCTTTTAATTTGCCTGATCAAAATCTCACATGCCTGATTATTTCGGTTTAGGCTAGTATTCACGAGGTAAGAGTTTTATTACAGACTTACGACCTGTAGAGTGATTTGTACGTAAAAATCGCTGCGCACATGCACATTCGAGTGAGAAGAAAAGTTCCAGAGCTCCATGATATTGTACATTGAGTGACCCATAATAGAAGATTATTTTACACTTCACGATTAAATGAATCAGTAATTATTTAAAGGGATAGTTCACCCAAAAGTGAAAATTCTGTCATTAATTACCCTCTGAATGTAAACAAGGCACATGCAGGCATGTTCTACATCAGCAGCACTATGCACATTACATAGCTTTTTATGTAGTAATTATAGCACGTCAAACTGTCGTGCCACAGAGTACTGAAAACTTAATTTCAAGTAGCTACTTAAAACTTCACCCAGCATCATTTGAGCACCTTCACAGGTAAAACCACTTTTAACTGAAATGACATTACAATGAAATATATAACGTATAGAAGTAAAATAAGTTTAATATGTGCAAAGTTTGGAATTTGTGTGTGTATTTAATATTTGAAATGTGCATATGTATAATGTAAGCATGTTCTTTATCTGTTTGTAGGTTATCCAGCAGCAGTAACATTTCATTCAGATTTTATTTTACTAACCAAAATGTATTGTACATATAAAAAACATGCTTTTCCTCCACAAAACAAGCAGTTCTGGCATTTAAAATATGGAAAACATTTATTTACAGTAAATGTACATACTTCACTGGTGATAGGAAAGTACTTTTGAAATTACTGTAAGATACGAAACTAGCAGTTGGACATAATATCATAAAATTGTTCTGATAACACAGTGCGCTTGGTTGTTTTTGCATGTTGCTAAGTCTTAAAAGCTTTGGTATACTTTACCTTTGGGATACTTTGTTCAACATATCATTTGCGAAGCAGCATTTTTAATCTTGCATACTTTATAGTGCAGACAGTATGTAAAATAGGATTCAGCCAATATCCCTCGTCTCAAATCAAGTCATTGGAGACTTAAGGCCAGTTCACACCAAGGACGATAACTATAAAGATAATGATAAATATATAGTTCTAAAAATCGTTCTTAATAAAAAAAGAATAGCCACACCATAGCTATATCGATAAAGGCACAGAGAAACGATCTCCTTGGAATCACTTTCTGAATGATTTTTCCAGCTGATTAAAGAATCAATCCTGCTATAACGAGCTCGAGAATTTAAAGCGGCAGACGAGGGTGCGCTTAGAAAAACAGACGATATTATTCGCTGTGTGGACCCTAATATCGTTATCTTTATAGTTATCATTCTCGGTGTGAACAGGACTTTACTGAAAGACGAGCTCATAAGTTACAAAGTAGGCGTCACTGTAGACATACAGCAAATGATCTCGGGGGTCATAGTTAAGATACTCAATGTTAGTCTTCATCTTCTTGATATTTATTTTCAAATCATATCGCTCTTTGTTGGTTTTGGTGTCATAAGAGTAAAAGATCTCTTCTATTTCTTTGTCCAGGTAACGAGTAGCATAAAGCACACCACACACCATGAAGGTGTTTGTCACAGTCTTTTTGTGAAGAGAAGTGGACCATATTTGGTTCAAAACTGGCGGGTTACTAGTCTCGATTTTACTGATAATCACATTTCCAAAGTTGCTTGTGGTTGCATAGATAACATAGACACCAGATTCATCTGTGGCAAAATCCATATCAGTATAGCTGTATGTTGTGCCGAGGTGTGCGAACGGAAACTTGTTGTTGTAACCTGTATCACTAGGTAAAGCCACAGTACTGACAGCACGAGTCGTCAAGTTGAACTGACAGACGTAATATGTGTTGTAACAGTTATAGTAGAGTGCATTGGCGTACATGACCATGTTTGGCCCCTGAATTGTGTTTGTTGTGGGATTGGAGCTTGATATGTATGTATCTTTTGGTCCTATACCTAATAAAAGGGTACTCAAGGAGCTGTACTGGCGGACATAGTGGCCAAATGCATTACTACTTGTCAGCACCACCAGCCAGTACTTGTTCTCGTCTCCTGGAGCGGGTTTCACATCTCGACCCCAAGCACCATAAGGGTAGGAGGTGCCATATGGTGTGAGGGAAGATGTTCTAGGTCCTGCCACATTGACCATTTGACCCTGACCACAGCGGCCTGAAAAAAAAGAGGAAAAACAGAAATCTACAATTAGAACATTTCTGATAGCTATTATAGCCCATTTTATGATTAGATTTTATTCTGATTCACAATTAAAGGGGTCATCAGATGCAAAACTCACTTTACAATTTGTTTGATTATAAATGTGTTGGAAGTGTGCATACACTTCTATATTTATAATGATAAAAATCCACCCAGTGTTTTTTTTTTCAAATCCCCTTTCTCAAATCAGGCTGTTCTGAGATTCCTGTCAGAATGAGTGTACAGGCCCCTCCCACGATAGTTGATTGACAAGGCCGTCTTACCTTAGACCTGCCCTGAGTGAGCTGAGAGCTGTCCACCATTGAGTCGACTTCGGTGCAAGGGAAGACAAGATGTCTCTGATTAAGTGATTGAGGTGTTTTGTTGTTGGATGTAATAATGAATATAGCAGTCGTCATTTAGTCCCTACATCTGAGTCGCTGAAGACGCAGAGGATTAACCTTACTTTAGCTTTGAAGGGATTGTGCTGATCCCGATCTGCCGAAATGCATTTATGTTTGCGCGAATAATTCGTGATCCAGCTTCATCTACAAAAGTGAGTATAAGGGTTTTTATGAATCTTTGCAAATCGTCTTTCCTAATAATGTGCTAGTTACCCAGTTTCACGGCTGAAGTTTACAGTCTGTTCATCACCCCACGGAAGAGAGGGGCGGGGTCAGCAGAGCTCATTAGCATTTAAAGCAACATGGACTATAATGGCTTGGTGAAGGCAGAGCTGATTTTGACAGTGTTTATAAAGAAGGTGTTTTTTACACTACCATTGAGAAATTAACCAAAGTATGATCATATCAACTTGTGTAAAATGGACATCCGATAACCCCTTCAAGCTCTCAATTCGGATTCATCTGAGTACATTTCAGTTATAATGTCTATTTTTCTTACATATATAAGAAACTTATGGCTATAAATTATACAGGGATTTTCAAACTCGCTACATAACAAAATTGTTAATTTGCTTAATGTTAATTAAGCTATGCAGTCCAATTGCTATTTTTTTTTACATACCATTGTGAGTCATTTTGAATGATTAATCAACAGGGCTGGCTCAAAAGAATAATTTGTTCCTGAATCAGACCACACTAGTTGTGCTGTATATGTCTGATTCAGTAAAATAACATATGAGTCATCAGTTTGTGAATCAAACTGTACTGATCACACTATACAGTATGTTTTTGAGTGCAACCAGGGAGGAAAACTCAATAACCATTATTTGTGATACACTCTTCATATCTCATCACATTCGATTTCTACTGCACATTGGGGTAAAGTGCAACTGCTTTTATCACGTGGCTTTATATTCAGCAACTGTGACATAGATTCGCGACCCTGCTAACAGGCAAAACAGGAAATACTGGTAATCGATATTGTTATTGAACAAACGAAGATCACACACTGTAAAAAAAAAAGTTGAGCCAACTTAAAATTTGAAGGCAACCAGCTTCAGCAGATTTTTAAGTTCTCTCATCTTGTTGTTTTAAGTTTATACAACAAAAAGTTGAGAATTTCCTACAAAAATAAGTCGAGAGAACTCAAAAATCTGCTGAAGTTGGCTGCCTTGAAAATTTAAGTTGGCTCAACTGTTTTTTGTGGGTTTTTTTTTTACAGTGCAGTTAATCGGTAAAATTATATTTTTTCTTAAAACTAGTGACTAAAAATTGAGAAAAAAAGACTATGGAGGTCTTTAACTAGTGTACCTGGGGAAACTGAAGGAGGTGGTGATGAAGCCTTGAGCTCTTCTTTGCACTGTTCCAAGTTCTTCTTGATTTGGTTCTCTCGATTCTTTTTAATCACTTGCATTTTATCAAACTTCTCCAACTCCGCCATTGTGTCCTTCATATCTTCAATCTTTAAGAAAATGGGGAAAATAGAAACAATTTAGACAATTAAAAAATGAGTAAAGAAAAATATTTCACAAAACATCCCATCCGTCTTTTTTGTCAATTTATATAACACTAATTATTAAAGCATAATAATTTATATTAACCTTTACAATTTAACTTTTTTTTGCATTGTTTTATATCTCACCTCTATTTGAACATAACTTGTATTATTGTTGTGTTTGTGTTAATTTATGTTTATGATTTAAATGATTAGAATTTGTTTTTCCTCTTTGTGATCATACTTTACATTGCAATGAGTCTATGAATTAGTTTATTATTTTAAGAACTTTTTTGTACAGTTCAGTCACCTGAGCTGCAGCCTGTACATCAAGATGATGGTAATCGCTGGTGGTCCTGTTGAGTTTGTTGAGGAGGTCCTGTATTTCGGCAAACTCTAACTCAATGATGCGCAGAGACACGGCCGCATACAGACGGCTGTTTTCTTTTTCTAGCTCGACCACATTGTCCTCTAGTTGCTTCATACGTCGTCGTAGACCCAACACAAGTCTGTCTAAATCTGTCATCTGCAGATGATTACATTATTAATTTAATTTGATTGAATTTACTAAAACTATTTAAAATGAATTTGAAGGAAATATAAAGAAACATGTTTAAATAACAAAATGTACCTTATCTGAAGTGATGCTCTTAATGCATTTCAAGGCGGTGGTCTCTACTTTTGTTAGTTCATCTTTAGGAAATAGAGGATCTACATTTTTCAGATCGCACACACATTCTTTCCCTGTCGCTGACTGTGGTGAATGAATCACAGGAAATTAAATGATCAAATTAAATAATTAAAAAACAATATATGCACTCGCCATAACAATATATGAGACACAGAACTTTGAAAAATAAGGTATCAATAATAATTTATGCAAAATGACTATCTTTCTTACCTGAAAGAAACTGAATGGGATGACAATCATCAAAATGAATATATGAGACGGACTCATCTCTAAAGTAGCAAAGGGACCTTATAACCTTAAACAGCTTGTGTGGCAGCAGCAGAGTTTATCATTATGATGAAATATCTGATTTCATTTCTTTGGGTGGAGCAGGTCATCTCTTGCAACAGAGTTTGCTTTTAATTTTCATATTTTGTCTAACTGATGTTGAACTGAAGTGACGATGAGTAAAGTAAAACAAATGTCTTGCCTCACAATCTCACCGCAGTGTTGCTTTTGCTTTATATAGCCTAATGTTTGCAACATCTTGCGTTTGCGTGCAGTATTAAAATATTACTTTTTGCTCATTAGACTGTCATACCTTTTGGTCGTTTCTTTTCACTGTCATGTGGTTTGGATTAGAAGTCTCACAATCAGAACCAGAGAGTGCGCATGCGCATTCATCTTAAAATGTCGAGTTTCCCGCTGTAATAGCGACTTTGTAATGGCGTTAATGTGCGTTCAACTCGTAAATATGATCTACTTGACATGACTTTGATGCACCAGAGAACCGAGAGCATTGTGGGACGGTATTATTATTATTTTAAGTTACAAAATTTTGTTAATCGTTTTCCCCCAATTAAATGTTTGTACAAAGATGCGCAATCGTGTTACAATGTACTCTCGACATTTGTCATTTAAACACCACCACAGAAACCGCCTAAAGTGAGAAGAAAGTAGTGTCTAAGAGCTACGTTAGGCCAGGATCCTCCTCTGACTGTCCTGTCACAGACAGACTGAATATTGAAAAGCTAGTTTGTACTCGTCTGCTTTGGAAAATTCTCTCAGCGTCATTGATCCACTTTTACAGGTAACGTTATATACAGTAAACAACAGAGGGCAATACAATACCATTCAATGAAAATACGCTCCATTTCTTTAATGTTTTTCATGATTTCTATGAAAATATTCATAATTGAAATACATAGCTAAAATCGCTATGCATGCAGGTATTAATATTTAAATTAAGCATAATGTTAGCAATATGTTCTGCATGTGTCTGTGCGTATAGTGTTTATGTCTGCATGATTTAGTAAATCAGCACCAATATTTTCACTCGTATTTTATTTCAAGAACCAAAATACATGATAAGTAAATTATTTTCCATTTAAAAACATCAAATATGTAAAATTATTGGTGAATAAACGACATGAATCAGCTTAAGTAAACTTGCTAAAACATGATTTCATATGTCACAATGTAGGCATCACTGTAGACATACAGCAAATGATCTCTGGGGTCATAATTAATATACTTAATATTAGTCTGCATCTTCTTAATGTGAATTCTCAAATCATATCGCTCTTCGTTGGTCTTGGTGTCATAAGAGTAAAAGATCTCTTCTATTTCTTTGTCCAGGTAACGAGTAGCATAAAGCACACCACACACCATGAAGGTGTTTGTCACAGTCTTTTTGTGAAGAGAAGTGGACCATGTTTGGTTCAAAACTGGCGGGTTACTAGTCTCGATTTTACTGATAATCACATTTCCAAAGTTGCTTGTGGTTGCATAGATAACATAGACACCAGATTCATCTGTGGCAAAATCCATATCAGTATAGCTGTATGTTGTGCCGAGGTGTGCGAACGGAAACTTGTTGTTGTAACCTGTATCACTAGGTAAAGCCACAGTACTGACAGCACGAGTCGTCAAGTTGAACTGACAGACGTAATATGTGTTGTAACAGTTATAGTAGAGTGCATTGGCGTACATGACCATGTTTGGCCCCTGAATTGTGTTTGTTGTGGGATTGGAGCTTGATATGTATGTATCTGTTGGTCCTATACCTAATATAGCAGTACTCAAACTATTGTACTGGCGAATAAAGTTTCCGAATGCATTACTACTGACAGCACCACCAGCCAGTACTTGTCCTCGTCTCCTGGAGCAGGATTTGCATCTCGACCCCAAGCACCAAAAGAGTAGGACGTTCCATACACTGTGAGGGAATACGTTTTTGGTCCCGATACATTGACCATGCGGCCCAGACCACAGTGACCTAAAAATACAGAAGCAAAAATGTAAGTCTACTTTAACTTTTTAGCTGTGGTTACGTAATTATGATAAACTAGTTTATGTGTACCTGGGGAAAGTGTCGGGGCTGGTGATGTACTGTTGAGCTCTTCTTTGCATCGTTCCAGATCTCTCTTAATACGCTGGTTCTCACGCTGTTTCCCCATCACCTGCATGTGGTCAAAGTTCTCAAGCTCTGTCATTGTTTCCTCCATATCCTGAAGCTGTAGAATAAAGGTTTACATTAGAATTAGAGAAGTGCACATAATTCATGTAAAAATCACTGTTTAAGAATTATTGAATAAATTACAATTAATATTAATAGTTTTCTTGATGTGAAATGTATACATATCACAAAGCACTGCAGAAATAAATACAAAATATATATTTACATTTAATTACGTTTAATTAAATATTAATTTAACTTAAATAAATGTTTATATTTGATTTATTAAATAAATATTTTCTTCAATGTAATGCATTTCAAGCATTTTCATATCATGAAGCGTTGCAGACAAGACATGAATTTAAATCTTATAAATATTGAAGTAAATATTTATTTAATACATAAAATAGCATTATCAGTTTCTACAACACCTAAAGTGTTGACTGTGAAAAAGACTATGAAACAATGTTAGTGGTATGTTATTCTTTTTATGAATGCAAATGTATGTGACTGAGTTTTGGTGAGGAATTATTTTACTCTTAGCATGACATGCTGCATCACAAACTCATTTCCTATTCTAGTTAAATATAATATAAATCTATATAAATGTACCTCCGTAGCAGCATTTACACTTAGCTGCTGGTAATTGTTAGTGGTTCTGTTGAGTTTGTCCAGGAGGTCTTGAATCTCGGCTAACTCTAATTCAATAATGCGTAGAGACACGGCTGCATACAGATTTCCATTGTCTTCTTTTTCCAGCATGGACACATTGTCCAGAAGCTGCCGGATACGGTGTTGTAGACCCAACACCAGCCTGTCAATCTCTGTCATCTGATTAAATAGGTAACAACTGAATAAGAAATCTAGCATCAGTAATACATTTGTAAAGAACTGCAAATAAAAAGAATTATCATACATGCCTGATTTGCAACCCTAAACATCACAATAGTATATTTTGCCATATTTCTACCTTTTCTGAAGTGATGTTCTCGGTGCATTGTGTAGCTGTGAACTCAACATTATTGAGTTTATTCTCAGGGAAAGCAGGATCAGAATTTTGTAGCTCACACACGCAGTCCTTTCCTCTCGCTGACTGTGAACACAAAACAACAGAAAATCCAACATATAAGCATAATTACACCTTAAAAAAAATATATATAAAAGAATATTGAAAAATACTGTCAGTAATAATGTTAAAGAAAAATAATGGACAGTTCAGTTTTACCTGTGAGAAAATTAGAGGAATGACAGCCATCAAAATGTATATGTTTGATTGACTCATGTTTGAGACAGACAGGTCAGTATCCTGTAGCCTTGAAAATAAACCGTTTGCTTTGCAGAAAGACAGAAGCTCAGATTTAAAGCAAAAACCCCAGGATTGGTTAGTGAGCTGAATGTTTCTGCTGACATGAGAGAAATTACAACAATGAGGAAATTCATCAGCTGATCCTGCAAATATTTTGAATGAGATTATGATTTTTGTTAATATTGTGTTTGTGTGTATGTATATATATATATATATATATATATATATATATATATATATATATTTATTTATTTACAGTGCCTATGCGAAAGTATTCAGTATTCAATTTTTTATGTTTTGTTATGTTGCTGCCTTATGTTAAACTGCTTTAAATGACCTTTTCCCACATCAATCTACAGTCCATACACTATAATGGTAAAGCAATTTTTATTTTCAAATTTATTACAAATAAAAAACGTAAATGATTCCACTGCATAAGTATTCATACTCTTATCTGGAACAGTTTAAATTTAGCTCTGGAGCATTCATATAGCTTGAACTACACCTCGAGTGGAGTTAACCTGTGGCAAATTCAATTGATTTGGAAAGGCACACACGTCTTAATAAAAGGTCTACCAGCTAATAATGCATATAATGCTGGTGGTGGTTGAGGAGAGACCCCCCACATGATTGTAAAGCGCTTTGGGTGTACAACAATACACAATAAAGTGCTATATAAATGCATCATTCATTCATTCATACCAAGTCCTGAGGTCAAAAGAACTGTAGAGCTCAGAAAGAGGTTTGCATCAAGCCACACATTTGGGGAAGAGTTCAGAAAGAAAATCTGCTGCATCGAAGGGTCACAGAATCATGTAGTCTCTGTTACCTTTAATGGAAGTAGTTTGAAACAACCAGGACTTTTCCTAGAGCTGGTCTCCTGGCCAAACTGAGCAATTGATGGAGAAGGGCTTTGGTTAGTGTGGTGACCAAGAACCTGATGGTCACTCTTGAGCTCCATGATCATATGTGGAGATAGGAGAAACCTACAGAAGGACAAACATCGCTGCAACACTCCACCAATCTGTGCTTTATGGCTGTGTGGCCAAACTCAATCCTCTCCTCACTGAAAACACATTAAAACACTTGGAATTTGCACACACACAAAAAAACAGCTGCTAAAGGACCCTCAGACTATGAGAAACAAGATTCTCTGGTCTGATGAACCTCAATTCTAAGCATCATGTTTGAAGGAAAGCAGGCACTGCTCATCACCTTCAGAGTAGTAAAGTGTGCTGGTAGCAGTCTCACGCTGTGGGGCTGTTTTTCAGTGGCAGGGACTGAGGGACTCGTCAGAGTAGAAGAAAAGCTCAATGCACCAAAATATAGAGACAGCCTTAATGAAAACCCAGTCCAGAGCATTCAGAACCTCAGACTGGGCAGAAGGTTCATCTTCCAACAGTACAATGACCTACCTAGTCAATATATTTTGTAACCTTTTTTTATACATAGAACCATGTTAGAATAGAAAAGGGTCCTGTCCAAACTGTTGCCATACAATTGAAATCACACAATTCACTAGAATATCATTTTATACTTTTAAATAAAATTTGTACTCATGGAAATGACTATAGTCAAACCCGTTCATTACAAGAGGGTGTCCAAATACTTTTGTCCATATAGTGACATGTATTTTCATATATATTTTATAATATTGTACTGACGTAAGAACAAAAGTCTAAGAGATTGTGTTTCCTTTATTCCGATCGTTTCAATTTGATGATGCAATACTGAAACCAATTTGCGTAATAAAAGTGCAGATATCTGCATAAAATTTATGATGACTTGGGGTGGTAATTTTTTTTGAGAACTTTTGGTTGAGTTTTTCCCTCATTTCTCAAATACATTTCTTCCTGAATTTTAGAAATGAGACATGTGCAATTTTCACATCCTCTTCAACAGCCCCCAAAAAGGCTAATTTGCAAAGCTAAAATTGCAACATCTTAGTGCTTGTGTAGTGATTTAAAGCAGATCTTTAGTCTTTCTGCCCATTTGGTCATCATGTTCGTCTTCCTGCTGCTCCTCGCAGTCATCGTAAGTCTTGAATAAGCTCATACATTTCTAGCATTCCAACAACTCTGAAAAATAATGATTTGAGAGAACATATTAGAGAACTTATGATGCAATAATCTAATTATGTTTGTACATAAGGGGACTGTCGAGGCTCAGAGAGTTCCAGGTCAACAGAAGACTGATTCGTGTTTGTGTAAAATAAACAGCTCTATCTGGACATTCCCTGCTGTACAGTTTATTGACCTCACGAGACAGGTCCAGATCTGTGAGGACAACCTGAATGAGTTTGAGGAAAAGGTAAGCTTCTTAAGACAATTAGAACTAAATGGACACTGTATTGATTTTCAAATGATGTTCATTACAACTGAGAAGAATATCAGTTAACTTTCTGAAGTGACTTTCAGTTGAGGAACACAAAGGCAGAACTGCCTATGATGGAAGCCACTCTTCAGAACATCTCAGCCCGTCTGAAAGCATTTGGTTACCTGCACACAAGAGGGCTGTACAGCGCACTTCATCTGCAACAGCTGAACCAGGAACTTGAGGAAATCCATCAATCTGTCAATGAAACACACATGCAGAACCCCAACAAAGAGACACATAATCTACTCAGTGAGGTAGATATTGCAACACACGATCACAAATATTTATCTAAACTCCTTTCTTTCGAATCTTTTAAATCAATCTCGAATTAGAGATGACAACAACCATCTCAACAATATAAAAAAATAGGTGTCCAATTTAATGAGACCATCTGTTGTTGTCAGTTAAATAAGGCGAAACATGATGTCCAGAGGATGTACAGAGATGATTTCTTCAACCTAGAGACCATGAAGAAGAGGTTACGTGACCTCAACAACCGTGCACAGAGTTGCAAAACCATACCGAATGATTTCAGAAGTAAGTAAATTACTATTAGATTTTTTTTAATCATTCCGAAGGTAGGACATAGAAAATCTGAATTAAGCAGGTCCAAAAAGGTAAAAAAAATTTTTTTTTTAAAACAGTGTAAATTTTGCAGGCACTTGTCATCAGCGCACCATGACCAGAATAAGTTCTCCAAGTATCACCAAGCTTAATTCCATCAGCAAGTCCTATATTTCTGGTGCTTGGGGCCGTGATGCTCTGCTAAGCAGTAAGGAACTCTATTGGGAACACTGTCTGGTGAGCGGACACAAGCATGGCAACACAATCAGGATGTACAACTCATATGAAGATTTCATGGCCAACAAGAACTACAAGGATGAACAGATAGCATCATCGTACAGCGACAAGAATGCTGTTCAGGGCTCTGGCACTATTCTGTATGACAACACTGTATTTTACCAATGCTACGGCACCGCAGAAATCTGCAGCTTCAACATTACAACAAAAGCAACCAAGCGTGTACAACTGGATGATGCCGGAATTGCCAACAAGTTCCCTTTCTGCTACTACAGCTGTCGTGATTGGACAGACATCGATCTGGAGGCTGATCAAAATGCCGTGTGGGTGATATATGCCACTGAGGAGAACCACGGTAACATTGTTGTGAGCCGTTTAGACCCGCTGTCGCTCAATATCACTCATACCTGGAAGACACATCTCTTTAAGAGGTCCGTCACCAGCACGTTTATGGTGTGCGGGGTCTTGTATGCTACACGCTTTGTTAATACTTACCAAGAAGAGGTGTTTTATGCTTTCGATACAACCACTGGTCAAGAGATAAACAGTCTTTCTTTGTCTTTTGAGAAGGTTTCCGCTGGAATAGCCAATCTGAACTACAATCCTGTTGATGGAAAACTCTACTTGTACAATGATGCCTATCTTTTGGCATATGATACCTTCTTCTAAGTGCATTTCAAGTGCAGTTACCCAATAAAAAAATGTGTTGTTTCAAATTCAAAACTGGTCTGTTTTATTTCCCAAAGCTTTTATGTAGATGGTCCAGAGTCTTTTGATTCTTCGCAAACAAGAGAGTGCCTCTCAAAAACATGACAATCAAAAATTACAAGACAGAGTACATATAAACATACAAACAAATGCAAAAATTTGAGAATGGACATCAAAAAGTTAACATTCGACTTCTTTAAGTCTGCAGTAAAAGGTACCAAACTCTAAACTCCAGCTCCCTCTGGTGTTTGGATGGGATTGGGAGGTTCTTCAGACTGTGCTGTTTCTTGCTCTTGTTTTCCTGGTTTTGCATGCTTCTGTTCAGTTAGTCCCTGATCATCTGGAAAGTACAAAGACAATCCAAGATATCCTACACACTTCTGCTTAAAGTCAGTTCTTACAACTCAGCATAGCTTTACTGAGATGAAAGCAATTACAAAGCACTTTATTTGATGAGCCATATTTGAATTTGTAGTACAATAGCCAATGTTCACACATTTATGACCATTGAACGTTTACCTTGCACAATCATTTTTTATTTAAATCTACAGTGTGATAATGTGTAAATGTATTTTTTTAGTTTGACTGGAGAAGACTGGCAATGTGGACATCTTCATATATTGAATTTATTGCACTCGTTATTGTGCCTCTCTTCGCTTTTGATTTTATAGACAGGATCGATCTTATAGTTTTTTCTTCGTTCCTCACTGTGGAGCCAGTAGTGCTTTATGAGTCATTATAACTCGGCACACAGCTCTGTGAGTCACAGGCTAGAAGACAAGTGGCTCTTATAATTGGAGGTGCGAGCAAAGGTCAGTCTGAGCTTGTTATTGGTCAGGTGCTTCAAAAGAATATCATGATTGCTGAGTCAATACGACAGGCAGGAATTTTGTGAGTAACCATTATATGAGCTCATGACCATTTCAGAGCAACTGTTAAAAAAAAAAGATTGGAGGGTATCATAGTTCATACGAGTTGCTTGCAGCTGCTAGATGAAAAAAATACTCACCTGAGTCTGAGGCAATATTGTCTAACAGTTCTTTAGTGTTCTTCAGCTTGTACATCAAGAACTTGTTTTCTACAGAGTATGTAAATATGAATAAAATAAATTGTACATTCATTAAAAATATTTTTCAGTAATTAAATACTCTTTTTAATATGTAATTTAAAAAAATCATTTTAATATGTAACTTTTTTAGCTTGTACTTACAATTAAAAAAGGGAATAGGGAAGTGTAAAAGATAAAATTAGAATATATATTTTTTTAATTATCAAGAAAAAGTACAAAAGAAACAGGGTTAGAAAGGTAAGGGTTAAGGGCCATGCCTATTTAATGATTAAACAAGCCCATTATATAACATTAAAGGACATTTTTAGACTTGACTGGTAGGTGCTGCTTAAACCCTCACAATTGTGTTCTGTGTAAAACAGTCAGGCAAATATTGAGGTATAACAAATTTGCACCCGTACAAACACCTATATCATGACGCTTTCGTTTTTCTTGTTCCAGCTTGGAATGCAGGCGGTCCACTTCCTCACGTTGTAGATCTAGCTGAAAAGCCAGTCACCATGGAAGCATGTGAATATGAACACACACACACACACACACACACACACACACACACACACACACACACACACACACACACACACACACACACACACACACACACACACACACACACACACACACACACACACACACACACACACACACACACACACACACACACACACACACACACATGAGCAACATGACAGAAACACAGAGTCTATATGATTATAATGCACTCAATTGCACCTGTCGATTAGAAAGGGCACGATCAAATGTCAAAGCGAAATGTAATATCACCTGTTTGCGTAAGATCTTGACCTCTTCAAGTAATCTCGTCACACACATTACCTGTTGCTGATATGCAAAGAGAGCCTGCGACCTTCTAAGAAACAGAGACACCATTAACCTGGTTATCAGATGTTGTTCATGCTTTAGATTATTTTCAGCGGTGCTTGCAAAGATAATTGCTCATATTTAGGGTTAGAACAAATTTAGTAACTACCCAGCAACACCCTAGCAAATGCATAATACAATGAATATTAACTCACGCCACATCCATGTCCATCTCCACCTCTCGTAAACTCAGGGAGAAAACGGGATTTCTCATTTCTAGGTCTAAAGGAAAATGTGTAGAATGAAAACATGAAGTTGTAAGTGTGTGTTCATGAGTGTGTGTGTGTGTGTATGCCTCACCTGTAGTAAAGGGTGGCAGGTAGCTCATGAGAATACTGTTAGTCCAATCATCTTTCAGCTCTCTTTATAATATACCAAAACAAAAATTAGAGTTAAGGTTATAGAGTACCATCAAAACTATTTTATTTTTAAGTCCGTATTAACTATTTATGAATATTTAAATAATATATATTTTGAAATGAATAAATGCATTAACTACAGAAACATTTTAGGTTCATTGTAATTAAATATGTTAATAGATTTACACCCCTAACTGTTAATACAAAGTAATTTATTGTTTTTCTAAATCTCAGGCTACCACAGTCATATACCACCTAGCCTATAGATGGCACTGTTTGTTTAAACATTTTAAAAAAAATCAGAAACTCCTGCCTCATTGGTCTCACAGAAAGAGCCAGATGTTTAATGATCAGCATAAAGTCAGTTTTCAGCTAATTCTCTTGTGAATTACATTTGGCATGGTCTTGTTTTATGACATTTTATATGATATATGGGCCAAGTGTTAAATATAATCAGCAATTTGGCCATTTTATGTACTTTTTTGTGCAATATGTATTAGATAGTTGTATGTAGACAAGTATTGTTATACATTTAGATTTAGCATAACATGCATTGTGGGATGCATTATATGTACTTGAACTGGTCATTGAGCAGGGGGTCATTGGTGAGCCCGTGGAATTTGAAGAAACCTATTGCATCAGTGTCAGCGTGGGCAACAAGTGTATCATATTTCCCTACTACAGACTGAGTCTTCAAAAGCTGAAACAACAAGTATAGGAAAATAATTATAAATGCAAACAACAGAGGGCAGTGTCTATACAAAATACAAGCTTCAAGGCTGTGTTCATTAAATAATGTGTAAAGACACAGCAGCACTGATATACATTGTCATTTGCACAGTAGAACAAGTACAAGAGGATTGAGAAGGTCCAAACAGAACCAATTTGTGTATGTGTTTACCTCCATGATGTAGCTACCGATCCCAAGGTGCCGGTAGCGTTTCCTAACAGCCAAAAGAGACAGCTGAAGCACCATGTCTCCTGTAGACCTACAATTCACAGACAGAAGCAGACGACTCCATGTCATTGTTCTTATTAAATCAGCTCATGTATTCATTTAATTCACATTATGTTTCTGAGAAACATCCATTTTAACTGTCACAATGAGACGTTCTAGTGAGGATGTGTGTGTGTGTGTGGCAGACGCTTGAGGTTAAACTAAACCACAGGCCACGTGGAAGCGATTGGCACAAATACAGAGTGCAGAAGAAGGAAAGGAGAGAGAGAGAGAAAACCATAGTCTCTCATTGACTGGTAATAACACCCCACAGCCAGCAGGGCAGGGCAGGTTTCTGCACTCTTCAGCCCCTCTGGACTGGAAATAGACTCAGGGTGGAGCAACACAGTTCAGTGGGATCTCATAATGACAAGGCTTGTTTCAGTTTGATGATATAAATAAAGTCTTTTTTAGGAATCCTGGATGGAATCCACTCATAAAGAGCTGAAACGCTGACTGAGGCTATGGGAGGGACAGTCTTACAGCTGGACAGAATTTGATTTGGATGTGTGGGTTGTAGGTACAGTAGAAGATGATTCTGCACAGAAAGTATTGTGTTAGACTGTGTGTGTGTGTGTGTGTGTGTGTGTGTGTGTGTGTGTGTGTGTGTGTGTGTGTGTGTGTGTGTGTGTGTGTGTGTGAAAATCCCTTATAGTCAAAAAGTGTGAAAATGCTTTGTAGAATGCAACAAACAAGAAGTTTATCTCATACTTTAAATTTTGTGTAATAGCCAAAGTTTGTCTGTGTAACTTCCTCTTTATTGCAAAAATGACTAAAATGCAATTGACAAAGATTTACTGCATTGCCAGATGATGTTATGAGATGCTAACAGAAGAAAAGTATCTTGCTTTAAAGCATTAGTGTTTTATTTCACAAAATAGTATTATATGGCTCTTTCGCAGCTGTTTGATTGAATCAGGCACAGTGCTTTGCTTACAGTATCTTGAGTTCAAAGCAAGCGGCAGCCACGATCAGAGATTCAACTCCTACGGCGGATGGCGGAATCTTTCCATCTTCTCGTAGTACTGCTCTTTTTTCTTTCCTATCCCTCGCTCCATCTACAAATTCCTGCAGGCCTTCACAGAATCGCTCCCAAGACCAACTATGGAGAACAAAAAAACAAACTTTATTTAAAAAAAATGTTTTTTTTTTTTTTTTATCAACAGAACAGTAACTAGAACACGAATTTGAATCTATAAGAAGAGACAGAGGAAATGGGATTACGGTAGGTTTGAACCTCCATCTCCCACATGAGCACCAAAACTCAATATGTGTGGTAAGACTCTGACAACATTGCGAAATTATGACTGCATTCAAAAGTTAAATACTTATTTGGACATTCACATCTACACATTTAGTATAATCCAAATAACAAATTATATTCCTTTTGTGAATCTGGGTTGAAATGCTGTTCAAAACCAAATTTTAATCATTTGCAACAATATTCTGTCACACCATGCACTGACATCATCACAGTAAGTGACTATAATAGGATACAACTGTCACTAAAATGGTATAACTATGAGTTGTGTTGGCATAGAAACATACATGCATGGTGATACTTGTCATTGTAATTGACCCTAATAAGGTCATGATATTCTCTGTTAAATGTCCTTCCAAAATGTAATAAATAAATATATAAAAATTCACTTCTTTCCAGATCTAAGCCTATATGAGTAGAGATAGAGCTGATAATGAACGCTTGGAAAACTGTTTGCCAGGGAGGATCAGGGAAAAAGCTCTTGTAATCCCATTCTCTTTAAGAGAATCAAGCAAACGATTTGTGCAGAGTCATGTCATATTGACTCTCATTAATTCTCAATCATGACTTAATGAATGAATGACTTAGTTTTTAGTCAGTTTCTCACACAAAGGTATCATATGACTTCAGAAGACTTTGAACATTTGAACTTATATATCTGTTTTGGAGCTTTACAGTATAAATCAGCATCCACTTTTGTTGTACACTCTTAAAAATAATGATTATTTTTTAGCTTTTTGGGTTCCATGAAGAACCTTTAACATCCACTGAAGCTTTCCATTTCATAAACAATTCTTTATTGGTTAAAAGGTTCTTCAGATTATTCAGATGTTCTTCACACTAAGAAGAAAATAATTGTTCTTTTAAGAACTGTTTACTGGAAGGTTCTTTGGGGAACCCAAAATAGCTCTTCTATGGCTTCGTGGCTAAAATTCATTTTTGGAAACTTCTTTTTTAAGAATGTATTGGAAAGAGCAGCTGAGACATCCTGCCTTCAGTGTTTCACGGATGAATAGAGTTAGGAGTAATAAGATGTTGAATAAATGCTGACAAAGTTTTACTTTTTGATTAACTGTTTGTTTGAAGTGGACGTTAAGGCACAGTCACATTTAGCCAATTTTTGTGGTTAATTGTCTACTGTCAACAGTGTAGTGAAGTATGAAGCACTTCTCACAAAAACCTAACTTACAAACTAAGCAATTTTCCATGTGACCAATTTGAAACTGTTCTTGAAATCTGCGTGGGGAAATATTTCGCCCTCATGTGAAATTTCCCTATTACGTGGATTCCAAATGACTGCATTTTGCCCATGAAAATTTGCAGAACAATTGCAAATGTGATTACACTATTAGAATTCTTTAACCTGATACTTGTCTCCGTTGCTATTATCTCCTCTGAGGTTTCCTCTGTACTCTCTTCAGAGTCGCTGTATAGCTCAGCCAGCAGCTTGTGTGTGGAATCAGCTTCCACTTTTGTTTTACAGGGTACTGGGCTCAAATTTGTCCCCTTTTGGGAAACTGTCCCTCTATAGTCCTCTAAAACATCTGCAAAGAGAAATCTGCATAAAATAGCCTTAGGCCAACACTCATTCTATATATGGAATCATGTAGGATACTTCTATCACTAGCATAATTTATGCTCTATTGCCCAGCCAAGGTGAATTACATACCTGCATGGTCTTGTGACAAAATAATAGTATGTATCCCAGGGTAGTGTACTGTTTCATGCACATCTCTGGGGCCGATTTCAGGCAAGGACGTGTCCAATAGAGCCACCACAGCCCGCAGAACATCCTCATTTTTTATCTGCAAGACCAAGACAATCTACATATTCATACATTCTCACACAAACATATCCATGTATATGTCATCAAAGCACAAGAAATCAGAACATCTGCCTCAGGTAATGTAGAAAAGAGCAGCCGACTCAAGAACACTCATAGATCTGGTACAAACCAGTGCAGGAGGACGGCTGTCTGCATCGTGATGCCCACCCCCCACACCGATGTTTGCAAAGCTCTGGCTGGGAAAAAATCCATTCAATTAAGACTGTGAGTTCCTGGACAACAAGAGGGGAGGCTGAAACGTGACCTATATTCCTGATCGCGCTGGCTCCATAATTTCAGATTTTGTGGAGTAAGAGCAATAAAAGCTCAGATAATATTTCAAAGACGAGGAGTTAATATGCAGAAAGGAAGTGGAATACAGCACTCAATAATCAATAAACATCAATGAAGGAAAAGCAAGCAAGATAATAAAAGAGGCTAAGTGGGATTGAAATGAATTAGCGTGTGTGGGGGTGTAAGTGTATAGGCATGCATGAGGCAATTTGACATTTATGCTATTCCAAAACCAAGTCAGCGGCCTACGGAGGAAGCATTTTAAGGCACATTTCTGATGCAAAGGATTCTCCATAAGGTACGCAACTTATTATATTGCCTACTAAGATATCTTTTTGAGCTTAATTCTATTGTATATATATCCTTGACGGAGATGGCCATCCCAGAATGTAGTGCAACAATCTCAGTGAAAAATAAAGCCAATGGCAGATTAGGTGAGTGATGATCATGCATTCTAATGAAAATACATGTGGATAAAATTAGATTTCATTAAATATTTAAAATATTACAATTTTAAAATGATATTTCATTCATCAACTTGTAAATAGACATTATTGGAGTAGAAAATACAATTTCAGTCTATCATCTTCAAAATGTCATGTTTAATCCAATGCGCTACTTGCCATTTCTTTGTAATTATAAATAGCAATTTATAAGTGAAAATTGTTTCAACATTTTTTTCAGTGTTAAATGTTATATTTTTTATTTTAGTTAACTAAACGTAATTATTGTTTATCCATTTGATTTCTCCAATGTATTTGAATTGACAAAATACAAAAAAGTTATCTCAACTTTTGAAAAATAAAAAAATAAAAACTGCAAAGAAGAAACAAAATTTATTTTTTTATTTTTTATATTTTTTATTAGAGGGCTTATCAGGTATCAAGTTATGACCATTAAGACAATCCCTTATAAGGCAGCTGCCTATATAGGCAGAAAGCAAGAAGGCCGCTTACTAGGCTTCGGAAAAATGCTTTAGGGTTCATAAAGAAAGTATGTTTGTTGTAATATGCTAGTGTATATTTTGCAAAGCTCTTATGTTTTTTGAATATGAACCGAACCTGCACAGAGATCTATTTGGCCTTTCCAAATCCAAACTAGCACTGAAGAGCCCACCAACACAAAGATAAGCAAGAGAAAACACATCAAGTGCCTTGAGATATTTGCATTGTCAGGTGGGACGCTTGTAATAATTAGAATAATATTTCTCTTCTCAGCCCACATTGTGTTTGCAGGCCCAGAAGATTAATCAACAACAGCTGGGTATTTAACTACCCACCACTTATAAACGACTACCTGTATAGAAAATAAAGTTTATTTTGGACTTTTGGTAAGAATCTGAATCTAAAATAAGAAAGAAATGAATGTTAACCGTAGGCAGAATTGTAGGAGCATCTCTGGTTTGGAAGAGTTCGTGGAAGTTGACTATGATGGGCTGAGCACTCAAAGCACCCCTGAAGTGGACACTGTGGAGACGGACCATGCATCCCTCCATCGCTGTTACAGACCAGCTAAAACGAGAGACACACCTTTATGAGCAAAAGAAAAAAGAGTTTCGCAGAGGGGACTGGGGCTATTGTCACAACTATATTCTCAGGGCAGTAATTTAAGTTTTTTTGTATGCCAATTTTGTAGATTTAAAAAATGTGTTACTTTTGGACAAAACAATGATTTAAAATGTTAATATGTTTCCTTTACCGTGTGTGCTTTTTCAACAATTGTTTTGTTTTGTTCATAATATACTGTTTTCTTTTTAACGGTGTTAAATTGACTATAAAACATTTAGCTAAATGCTGCTATTTTGTGGAAGATTTTACCGTAAATTGGAGTTTTACTCTATTGTTTATTGTGACTTACCCATAGTGGCCAGCTATTCTGTTGTCACAAACGTGTGTAAATAAACGGTATTTTTCTCCTAGCTAATAACGGAGGAAATGTTTCGCTAACTTTTTGTTGCCAGTATGCAGAGTTTTGCGCAGAATTAAACAACCGTTGTGAATAATAATGGGAGTGTGACAATTAACCCGGTCTCCTGTGCATTTGTTTTATTTTTTAGGTTAAAACAAAACTGTGTGTAATATCTATTAATATATAAATCTGTAAACACATTATTAAACTAAATACCTCAATGCCTGCTTCAGAAGTGTTGAGTTTGACCACCTTCGCAAACTTGACTGCGTTGTGTTGCTAGGATAACGAGCGACTGTATCTATGGCAACGGCGGAGCTGGAAAGCAATCGCAGTGTCTCCTGGGATTTGGAGTCCCCAATAATGAACATGCGATGACCACGTAGGATGGTGCGTTTTATTTCCCACATTAATGGTTCTTAAAGTGATAGTTCAACCAAACTTTAGATTCTGCCATAATTTCCTATACCACCATCGAACATCGTATGTCTTAACAACCAAGGGGAAATATTGTTGTCCCTTTCAGAACAGGGTGATGACGTAGTTTGTAGGTGATGAGTATCTTGTATTGAATACTATAACCGACAGGTAACCACTAGCCAATGAAGTCTGCGTAGAATGGGAGTAATGTGAGAAGATTTCTTTGAAAATGTGAGAACCCTAGCTGCAGAATTCTGGATATTGGAGCTTATTTATTGTTGTGTTTGGTAGACCATAGAAAATATAATTATAGTAGTCAGTCGAGAAGTAGGCTAATGAAGGAATGATCCAGTGTCTCAGCAGCATCATTGATATTGAAGAATTATTTATATTTTTTATATTATTGTATTTTTAGTGAAACCACAATGAGCATAAATGTAACTTTGTTGATAGTAGTACCACAATCAAACCATTATTTAAAAAAGAAACAATGGTGATACAAATTATAATCAATATGCCATGAGCATGCTATTAACACCATGCTTATTTTATATGTAAAAGAAGAACAATGGACCGTTTTCACATTGTCATAGTTGGGTTAACTTCGAGAGCATTGGGAATTTGGGAGAGACACACAATATTTTTTTTCATTCCCATTTGTCCAAATAGCAGAAAAAAACTCCACGATAGTGTTTTCACGAAAAAAAAACATTATATATATATATATATATATATATTATTGGAGAGATAATAGCAGTCAGAAGAGAGAACGATGTCAAATTTACCGTCACTCCCATAAATGCTGCATTAGAAACACCCATGCATTAGCGTTAACTAGTTTTTTTTGTAATTTGATGCAAAGGTGATAGGCTATAATACAAAGTATAGTGTTATAAATGTACATACATTAATAAATCTAAATATAAAAAACTTTCGACGATTTACGATGCTGATGATCGTTGAAACGCGTCATCACAGTTTTGTGAAAAGGGTCCATCAGTAAGAGTGCTGTGCTAGTCAGAATTGAACTAACTGAACCATTCATGTAGTGATCTGATCGACTCAAAAGATTCGGATCCTGTAGATGAATCGGAACACTGATGTGTGTTGGGTGGGGTCTCCGGCTCGGCGCCAGAGGGGCGCGGCGTCGGTTGGCTTCGCGGGGAGTGACGTCAGTGGAGCTGTTCAAAGCGCGCTGGTGCTGGAAAGAAACTCAGCGTCGTCGTCAGCAGTTGCATCGCGGGGCGGATAGGCGCACCACGACGAGGGAAATCAGATATCTGGAAACTCGCACGGAAATAGCGCAAAAGGAGACACTCACCTGTTAGACTACTGAAGTGTGAGTACCCCCCCCCCATTCGACCGGTTTAAAGGAAAGTTACGGAGCGAGCTGAGACGGGTTTGTCTGTGAGTGTATAGCATCATCTACACGCTTCTTTGTGCGCCTGGAAGGGGGTGTTCTGTTTAACCGTTAGACTGTTTATCAGATCAGATTTGTTTTACAGAAATGCTCTGCCTCTGGCTTTAAAGCCTTCATTTCGTGGCACTATTGGAGAGAAGCGATTTGAATAATATTTGCATGTGCATGAGGCTGTGTTCGACTCGTATGGCTGGTCACTTATCCAGAGAGCACTGCTTCCTTCTGACAAATGCAGTTGCCCCCATCAGCCGTCAGTTTGAGGCAAGGCATGCATTTAGAGACTTGCAGCACCTACTTATATGTGATGTGTATGTCAATGTTTACGGATTTTAAATTAAAGGTGAATTTCTATGCATTGCATTGTTGTAATAAGTAGCTTAAATCCATGTTTTCATAAGCATACTTTCAAATAAGACGGCATAGAATTGAGGAATGTAGTGTAAGGGTTTGATTTAGTGTTTAATTTTAAACCACAGATCAAGGTGTGGCGGCCACAGCGTCTGTGTTTCTTTAACCCTGTTTGTCTAGTTCTTCTTTATGCACCCAGGTGAACGTTACAGGTTAAAAAGGTACATTGTTCTAAGTGACAAAGGACTGATAGTTGCAGTGTTGATATACATAATCTTGTTGGTGTGAGATTCCGACCAAGCTTCCCATCTCTACTTCCACAGACTGTAATGACCTACAAATGCACCATACAATCTGCATAAAATATATGAATATTTAATAATTATATATTTGAACTGCATTCAGATCACACAGTTTTAGTGTAAACAAACTAATAAACTTGTGCGTATTTGTCAGTGATACATAAATGAAACGGGTAAGCTTTCTAGTATAATAAACTGAATGTGTATATATTTATATTTGTATATAACAGAATGCTGAATCTTTATACTTTTAACTTAATTCATGTTATTGTTTTCACAATCAATATATTTTTGCTTATTCGAGGCGATTTTAATAAATGCATTTTGAAAATGATTATCCAAAATAAATTTATAAAAACTATTTCTAAATCAAACAGATGCAAATAGTTTTTTTAGTGCAGATCTTGTGTGACTGACACATATGCATCATATGAATTAGTTTATTAGCTTGCTGATGTTAAAACTGTATAGTTCAAATGAATGGATATTTTATATACACTTCATATATATTCTGGCATTATTTACTCCCCTGATGTGGTTCCTAACCTGTTTGATTTCCTTTATTTCCATAAAGCACAAAAAATGATAATTTTTGAAGAATACATGTTATTTCTTCCACGCAAATGCAATAAAAATATAACAAAAATAATAAAAAGTACATACAAATAGTCACTTGTGCTCTATATTGCAAGTCTTCCAAGCCATTTAGATTTTTTAGAAGCCATTTCGGGTTTGGAACTAGATTAGAGGAAATAAATAAAGTCAGAATTTTAATTTTTAGCCAAACTATACTTTTAATGTGCGATACTCACTAAAGGACTATTGCCGTTTCCCCACCTGTGTGATGTTAAGCATCATTATTGGTAGATCACTTTGGCTTAGCCATTAAATCTCCCATGTTGTTTCCAGATTTATAGCAAACCATTTTTCCTCTGGTCTTTAGAGAGCCTCTCAAGATAGGCATTAGGCCAAGTCACGACAACGGGCGAGGGAAATGCGGTCACTGTATTGAACTTAGTGATGACGCAGTGCTAATCCGACACAGCGGGTCATTTTCTCACTGGATTTGCTGAAGTTTCTTCATTAGTGCACATTATCTGAATGCGAGACAAGCTCAGGACATCAGACAACACTGGTTCATGTCAAATACTCTGGTCAGTATGCCAAAACGGCCATCAGGAAGTGTTCACGCGGGTTTCTCGGGCAGATAGCCATACCCTCAGTAATTATGCCGAAACCATTAGAGGAACAGCTGAGAGGAGCTTGTGTCATCCTAATATGCTTCTTAAGAGCTGAAAAGCGTGATACATTTAATCTGCCGGAGCAGGATGTGCTTCAGTGGAAGCCAGAAAATAAATAGATACTCTCCTGAATGACATAATGTAATTCTTAAAAGTTCAGTTCCACTCTTCAGTTCTCGTTTGCACTTTAGTCTTGTGTAAACCATACAGCATGTGGGTGATTCTTCAATCAGGGGCACTTTTGACTAGTTGGAAAAACAAATACCTTTATCACATCCTGGTCAATCTTCAGTTGGATTTTGGTATATTTTTTGATGATGTGGACTGAGATGTTTGCCCTTTTTAGAGAAAGTTGGATAAATACATATTTTTAGATTTAGATAGACTTTTAAGTTTTTCAGTAAGCAAAAATCCCATTCATTTTCTGCATAGGGGAATTGATTTTTTTAAGATAACTTCTAAACCACTGAAGACAGACTTACTGCGAGCTACAGTATGAGGTTGTTAATCGATGGAATGTGCTTTTGCTAAAGCCATCAGCCTGCATTATTTCAAAATAATTTTGAAATAATCATATTTAACAGCAGAATTCAGTGTTAAAAGCTACCTACCTTTACTTCAATTACGACATTCATTTCGCAATGCTGTAGTTCTTTGATAAATGGTAAAGCTCAAAATTAATTGATTGCTAACTAACTGACTATTGCATTCTATTATAACCTATCCGTTAAAATTAAAATGATTGTCTTCTTCTAAAACCATCATAGGGGACAGTTCCTCTAATTGAAGAATCATCCATATCTCCATCTGTTTTTTTATTACTCTTTTATTTTGTGGTTTAGCTTGATCGTGAATGTAAACTGTGACTACTGTCTCCCTGGCAGCTCTGGAGTGGTTATGATTCAGCGACATGGGCTGGATTTGCTCAGATCTTGTGTCAGATGGCCTGTGTTCATGAACAACTATAGCTTTTGAATTTGCCAAAGGTAGCACGGATCATTTCGTAAAATCTTTGAGCTGTATGCAAGAGTTTTGTGTGAGGCCATTTGTATTAACAAAACAAGATAGAGAAGAACCAGACTAGTTTAACTCTAATTGGCTATTGTTGCATGTCAATCATATGCATATGCACATTTATAGTCTTAACCTTTATATCAAAATCTTTTTTCAACAGGATTTTTTGTCTTTGGAATAATTTTACTTACAAATTGTAACCTTCAGTTTCTCGCACGTGCATATGGCCATAAATGTACCCTCAAAACCATACCCGCCCACACCACACTACTTCTTACCCAAGAATAAGAATATGGTGTAGGACAGTGTGAATTTAAGTGCAGAATATAGCACATTGTATTATTTTCCTCAATCTCTACCTTAAATGGGAACACGGAATCCGTCAACAGCAATCCGTGTAGCAGCAGGGTGGATTGTGATCGTGACGTCTCAGTCTATTTTTAGGACAGGTCTTTAGTTTACAGATGTTACATTAGGGGAGTGCTGGGCCAGAAATAGGGCAGGTATAGCACAAGAGTGTGTGTGTGTGTGTGTGTGTGTGTGTGTGTGTGTGTGTGTGTGTGTGTGTGTGTGTGTGTGTGTGTGTGTGTGTGTGTGTGTGTGTGTGTGTGTGTGTGTGTGTGTGAGTGTGTGAGAGTTTTGGGCACAGCTTGTTCAGGCTCATTCACTGTGCTGAATTTCAAGGATGCTTTTGAGTGCTGAATGACACAGCGGGAACAGTGAATCCATTCTGTGTGAGGTTTGCTCATGTGTTCTCATGCTGTGAGGGGTAAAATCAATGTTTGCACATGGAAATTTCGTAGACAAATATATTCCAAAATACATGCTTGAAATCTCTGTTTTTCTAGACATGGTTTTAAATGGATAGTTCATCTAGAAATGAGAATTTTGTCATAATTTACTTACTACTCTAAACCTGTATGACTTTCTTTCTCACAACAGGAGATACTCTGAAGACTGTGCTGGTCGCTCCTTTCTGTAAAATTACAATGAAAGGGTACTGAGATTGAAAGTATTATTTAGGATGCAAACAAATCATAAAAGTATCACAAACTTGGTCCGTATGCTCGTGCACTATGTTACCAGTTATTCTGAAGCCGTATGATAGCGCTATGGCTGGAATAAACAAACATTCAAGCTGATAATAAAGCAGTAATGTCCAATGCAATGAATCGCTCAGTTGAGTGCTGATTTGATTTACAAAACAAGTCCAAATGATTCATTTGCAAATAATCAAATGCGATTTTAAAGGATGATACCCCTAATGGCTGATGCTGGTACATATTTATATTTATGAGTTTATGATTGATTGGTTCATTGATTTGGTTCTCTAATTCAACTCACTAACTCCTATGGGCCTGTTTACACCTGGTCACTTCATGCGTTTTCTCATATCGGATATATATATAATATATATGATTTGTTAAAACGTTTCCATTTACACTTGGCCACATAAATGTGTTTTCGCAAAACGTATATAAATCCGTTCTTCAATTCCCAGGACAGGACAGATTTGCGGAGCGATCTCACTGTTTTAAATGATTTGACTGTAACGATATAAAAATGATGCGTGGAAAATAAACTGTTGGCAGTCTAAAGTGATTTTGAGTCATACAGTGATGGTTCGTGTTGTTAATTATATGATGCAGTGAGAAGTTCAGCACCGGTTAATGACTTAATGCACTGAGCACTGCTGTAGTTTATTTAACAACACTCTCTAACAGCAGAATGCTACTTTTATTTATTTTAAGTCTAAGTCCTAGTCAGATTAGAATGATATCTTAGTTTTACCGGCTATATAGATAGTTTGTGATTTCATTTTGTAAAGATATGTCCAGACGTGCAGACTACCAATAACATTAGAGCGACAGCAGTATGGACGCTCACAAGGGTCTTCAGAGTACAGAGTCTAGCGACATACAGCAAAAAAATCGCTGGCAGAGTGGCGGTGTAAACGGGGCTTCAGCTACTCATCCGCCGTGATGCTTGTTGCATTTGCACTAAGTCGTATCTGACTATACCATGCCATATAGCCTATAAAACACTTTCACACCTTTATTATTTTGGGAGGAGTAAAATTATCATATGTGGTTTCAACAACCAGATGCATTTTGTCCAGTTTCGTCTGGAATGTGGCCCAGACCACCTCCTGAAGTGGTTTGAGCGATCGGATTTATATCCGTCTCGAATGCGTTTCGGAGGGCATTTACCCCTGGTCTTTTCACGATCGGATGATTAAAAAAACCGCATGAAGTGACCAGGTGTAAACAGCCCCTATATGTTGACATGCAAGCAACCCTATAAATCTATTAATAATCAGATTTATGGCTCAATCGGACTGAAAAGCCTTCATCGGTCAATCCGAATTAGCTTGATTCAAATTCAATTTCATTCAAATTGAAAGGGATGGTATAGATCTTAAAGGGACAGTTTACCAAACTTTCCATTTATTTGCGAATGACCAGCAAATTAATTCGGGTCCATTGACTTCCATAGTATACTGGACACAAAATATTTTTGGAAGTCAACCCCAAAACTGTTTGTTTGACTGTCCCTTAAAATAATCTGTTTAACAGGAAGATCTGAGCCATGTAAACCTTTGAATCTGACTGTGTTTTCAGTTGCATCAAAAATATTCATATGCACAGTGCCGTGATATGCCGTTTTATGAATGTGTGCGTGTCTGTTTACATCTTAGGTATACTGGTGCTGAAGATGGTGCTTTTGCAACCTTTTTGAATCTTCAATGTCCGTTCATTGTAACTGCATGTAAAATTGTGTGGAAAAACTCACACTCAAAAAAAAAAAAAAAAATCCCTCTAATGAAAGTCATCAGGGAGAGTAAATGTCAGCCTTTCGTTTTTAGGTGAACTGTCCCTTTAAATCTGCCTGAAGAACAATATTTACCTTACCATTTCTGAGGCAGACTTCTCTCCTGTGTGTATGTGTGTGCTGGCTGATGTTTGCAGTGGTCTGTGAACAGCCTGCATTAACATGGAGAGATTAGTTGTCCTGCGCTGGTATACAAGGAAATATGAATGCAACGAGAGAGAAGGATTTGGTTTTTGTTTAGTTAATCTGCCAGAGCAGCGCGATACGATTGTGTGTTTGAGCCCTTGTAGGTCATTTATAGAACATCGGCTCTGTGCTCAGCTCTGGTTTTAACACTACCTAGCCATCCATCCATTAATGGATTGACAGGCATTTGGTGAAGTGATATGTTATTTTGATATAGAATGGCTTTAGCTGTGTGATAAAGATAACCATAATAATTGTGGGAAGCACTTGTATAGCTAAAGGTAACTGTGTTTGACATGACTTGTAGCTGGAGTGTGTGATTAGGACCCGAGCTTTGCTTTTCCTCTCTCTAACTGTGGCTCCGTCCCTATTTTGGGGCTGTGGTTATGGGAGAACCTCCAGTTAAGACTCTCAGCCCAGCCTGGTTGTGGGTGTATGTACTCAAGGCCATGGCTGCTGGTAGATTACAGAGGGCGCTTTGGTTCAGAACCACCCTAATGCACCCTGCTCTTTCCGTCAGGGGCCGCTCGGCTCAGGGATGAGGTCTGTCATTACCTGCAGGATATGAGCTGACCTCGAAACAGATGAGAGGCTTTTGGTGAAGAGATGTGCATGTGTGCAGGTCGTGGTTGGAAATGTGTGCTAGTGGGGGAATGTTTAAATTACTTTCTTGGGGGTCCGATTTTTGTGGGGGGGCGACACCCCTAGTGGCTGTTGTTGATAGATTACCATTTTGGTGCACACTGAGTGTGCTGGAAAAACTGTACATTCACAAGTGTCTGATTTATACTGCCTATTTAGTTTTTATGTAATAACATGTTTTTTTTTTATTTAGCATCATGCAATACAAATTACATGAGATTTTATCATTGCTTAACAATGAGGCAAATTATAATTTTGTATTAATTTAGATATTGAATATATATTGGGCCACTTTGACAATGAGAGTAAAATGAGTTAGTGAGTTATTTATTATTATTAATATTACAAATGTTAAAATGAAAAGTATTGTGTAAAATGTAATGTGCTAAACACTGTTCTGGGGTGCGTTTCCTGAACAATGGCGTAACTTGCTGATTAACCACCATGGTACGATGCATCGTTTTGGAAACAAACTAGCAAGTCACAACTGTTTCCCGAACACGGTCGCATCTCCGTCGTTTGAACCTCGTTAGTTCAACAACATTGGGCCATTGTCAATGACGTCAAACGTGTGTGGTGGAGGAACAACTTGTGCTATTTAACTGATTAGAGGTCTCTAAAATGCTACTGTATTGAACATGGCACCTACTGACTTGTAAATACTATTTTAGCTTGAAGATATTTACTTTAGCCTGTTTAGATGACTTAGGTACAGATTCAGTAATATATTTGTGTGTGTGTGTGTGTGTGTGTGTGTGTGGTGTGTGGTGTGTGTGTGTGTGTGTGTGTGTGTGTGTGTGTGGTGTGTGTGTGTGTGTGTGTGTGTGTGTGTGTGTGTGTGTGTGTGTGTGTGTGTGTCATACTAAAGGGGCATTGACCAGACTGATGGACAACAGCAATACTGTTCATGAGTGAGTGCAGTGTCGCCATGGCAACAATCTCCCTTGAGTGTGCTCAGTGCAGTGTCACTCGTTCGCTCTGGTGCACACACACACACACACACACACACACGCATGCCACGCATGCGCATACACATACACATTAGTCTAGATAGAATAAGCAATGCCTGAGTTCCACAGGAAATTAAAAGATGGGAAAAATGAACCTGACTTAAAAGTGATAAAAGCACCTCAGGGCTTGTGCATATGTCACAATATGTTTTTTAGGCTATCCTTGTTGATTCTATGAACGAATAAAGTAAAAATATCTGTACCGATCATGTTTTGGGCCTTTACAGTTGAAGCTGTTTCTTTCTTCCTATATGGCTATCTCTCTTTTCCTGTGGTCTCATGTGGCTCCGGTTCAATTCCCACACATACTGACAAAAATATTTATAGCATGAATGCACTGTAAGTCACTTTGGATAAAAGCGTCTGCTAAATGCATAAATGTAAATGGTCCATTAATGATGAACCAATAGAAAAGTAGCATAACCCTGCTGATGAGTTTGCATTGATCTCTGGAGTTTCCGGATACAAAACCAGCACCTCACGCACACTTATGTGATGTGACGTGACATATGACCAAGTATAGTGACCCATACTCTGAATTTGTGCTCTGCATTTACCCATCCAAAGAGCACACACACAGACCGTGAACACACACCCGGAGCAGTGGGCAGCCATTTATCTTGTGGCGCCTGGGGAGCAGATTTACCTCATGGTATTGAGGGTGGAGAGAGCACTGTACATTCACTCCCCCCACCTACAATTCCTACAACCTTTCGATTACGAGTCCGACTCTCTAACCATTAGGCAGCAACTTCCCCCATAAATCAGCCTCATCACACACACACACACACACACACACACACACACACACACACACACACACACACACACACACACACACACACACACACACACACACACACACACACACACACACACACACACACACACACACACACACACACACACACACACACACACACACACACACACACAAATTAATCTGTTTTTTGATCAGAGCGTTCACAGGAAGGCCAAAACTAAAACATGCTCATTTGCAGTCTTAAAGGAATACTGCATAATTTTACCTTATTACTTTTTTTTACTTTTTTTATATTGTATGTTTTTTATTTAATTTTGTTTTATTTTATGCACATAAAACATCTCTTAAATCATTTTCTTACAGTTTTTCAACTACTTACACACATTTTCAAAACCTTGCCTCTTTTTTTCAAAACTTTACACTCAAATCCAAGAATTGCACACACAAAATACAAAATGCCTCACATCTCTTGCAAAATGAAGCACTGCATTCAAAATATCACAAACACATCTCAAAAGCAAACATTTGCAAACATCTTTGCCCTAATATTAATTATTCTTAGATTTTTGTGTTACTTTGAAAATTGTGTGTTATGTTTTTCAAAAAGTGTTTTATGAAACTCAAAACTGAGTCAAAGGCCGAGAATAAGTGTATGGTTTTGCAGATTTGGTGTGTGGCTCTGGTGTTCAGAAATTGTGTGACAAGCAAAGATTTAGTGTGTAAAAGATAATTCTCTTAAAGAAACAGTGTTACCATATCACTTTTATTGTCTTAATTGTCCTAATTTTATCAACCCTAAGGGGGACATTTACATATCCTTAAGATAACATTTAATTTTATTTCCATATAGTTAGTTTAATATGTTTTTTTCTATCGATTTTGAGGAAAAACATTTGACCCAGACATGTTCTTAACAGCTTCACTTTTTTCAAATAGGCCTACTTAATAACCAAAAACCGTTAATAGCTTCTACAGAACAAATTCTGTGCTTATTGGTTCATATTGGCTGGTAAACAGTCTCAGTCATCGACGTGACATTTGTCAGTGTCTATCTCTTTCCTCATGGGGAAAGTTGTGATCAGTATTGATTAGAAGGTGAAAGATTCGTGCAAACAGATCTATAGCTGAGGCTCTCTAAACAAGGTGTTAGCTAACAGACTTCCTGTTGGTGCCCGCATTCATTTCGTTTATTGCCTTGATTATCAGGCTTCTGGTCTGTACTGGAGCAATATTGACTCACATAGGAAAGTTATCAAAGGCACGCATAATATTTAAGTGCATACACTTAAAGTAAACACACGGAGCAGAGAGCTGGTTGTTGAAAACCACAGGTAGAAGGTTCCCGGACACAATGAGAACTGTTTCAAAACTACACAAAGAGAAAAAGGATTACATCTCCCCTAGGAAAGGAAAATGAGATCTCTGTAATGTTGTGGAGGTTTTCTCCTAGACCGCAGTTAATTAGATTGTAATAAGAGCAAAGAAATACTCATTTATTATTAATTATTGTTCATTGTCTTCTCTAGGGTTTCAGAAGAAATCTCAAACAAGGCTGTGATAAAAAGTCAGATCTCAATATGAACCAGTGTTTGTGTTGTTGAATTTCTCATCAAATACTACCAAATACCAGCATTATCTGAGCTATTCTGTCCAAATGCAATTAAAGTTGCTGCGTATATTACTGAATTAAGTGAATTAGATGTGTCAGATTTTTTGTTTAGGCACTTTCTATATATCAGTCATTTTGAATGTTCACAGGACAGCCCATAAGCAGCTGTTTGTAGTTGAGTAGGTGGATTTTGGAAAAGAAGGGCATGTCTAACAGTCCCAGAGAGGCTAATATCACTTACTACACCTTTCAATGAAGCAATGTCCCCTGAGCTATTAAAGAGCAATCTTTGAGCAATAAAATGTTCCTCTGGGCTGACCCAGAACATCTAACTGGGGACTGATAGATTTACATCTATTTATATGTCAGTTTCAGCATAGATTTAAGTGTGAATTTGTGGTTAAGTATGCGTGTGTGTTCTACAAAACCACATGGCTGCTCAGTTCAGGGGTAAAACGACAGCAGGACAATCTTTGTGAATCTGTGAAGAGTTGAGGACATTGTTGTTGCACCGGATTGCCTTTGCAAGCTTTGTGTGTGTGTGTGATTGTTTGTGTGTGACCTGAAAGCTGCTCAGCAGTAGGCAAGCTTAACCTAAAGACACGGTCGCTTAACCCCCCTCGCTCATGTGTGTGTGTGTTTGTGCGGTAATGCGCATGTATACAGCATGCACAGCTGCAAACTACCACACATTCATTTGCTACATTCTTCCTCTTCCTGTTCTCGTGCACCGACGGCCCTGTTTGTCACTCTTGAGTCAGACGGCAGATTCTCCCCAAAATCAGCCCTCTCAGAAAAAAACATATTTTTTTTTTCCTCACGTCTAGGCCACTATGCAGTCGAAACAGCGGTCCAGCACAGATTAGGCGGCGGTGATGGATAAAACCCTGGAAATTATTATTCCACAGATTGAGTGTGTGTGCAGATGAGGTGAGCGTGGATGCAAAGAGATTATTTGTACGTGGAGCTTTGTGTTGTGCTTATCTAGGGAAACTGCTGTACTCTTACGGGGTAAAATACAGACTTTTATCTGTGCTTTAGTAGTATTTTTAGAGGACTTTGTGTGAGAAAGGTCATGTGTAAATGTGCAAGAGGTGTTCTTGCTAATCTGCATGAAATGCTTTTCACAATCCATTATAATTCTGTAATGTGGCATAAACAACATATTCAATGAGACATATATGAGATGGGATTGATTAGATAGTGACAATTTGAATATAATGTTAAGTTACGACTTGTGAACTTATATTTCTGTTTTTGTTATTTAGTCTCTTGACATCGGTGTCAACTGTCAACCCAGTTATAAAACCACAACAGTAACATACATTTCCTGGTTGTGTCAAAGACTGACCTGCCCTCTTTGATCTGTGGTAAATATTTCGATGATTTAGGTCAGGGTTTCAACTAGGAGCATCTGACAACCAGCATCTCAACATAAAAAGGACAGCTATGTCAACGGCTGCTTTCAAAACCAAGGTTTAAAGCACTTTGGATTTATGTGTTTTATGAGAATCTCTAAAACGATAAAATTGCTCGTTTGTAATTTTCAGCTTTGTTGAAGGTGATTAAATATCAAAGGAGTGGGGGGAAATTATTAGAGGTACAAAAAAGTCTCCATTTCAGTCTGTATGTAATTATATTTATATTAATTATATTTAACAATTTTAAATTTCACTGAATAAAGGGTCTAAAACAAAATAATGTAACACCTCTGTGAGTTCTTTGTTCAAGGACAAGGTAAATTTAATTGGTACTTCCTTATGACAAGGATAGAGAATATTTTTCTGTATCATCTTTTCTTACATTTAATCAGCGTAATTGTCTCTCTGTGAGGTTGGAGTCTGATCTTCCTCATCATCTGTTTCAGTTGTTTGTATAGGCCTGTTTCTGTCTGTTTATTTCATGAGGAACAACCACAAAATCACCACCACGCTACAAAGGGACTTAGTTATCATATTTTACAGTAACACCTGTGCAGTGGTAGCTTTTTAAATGGTAATTATCCTAATTTCTCCTTTGTTAAAATCAAAGGGTCATTTGGGATAATAAGCCACATCTGGTAGATAGTTTCTGACTTGTTATTTTGTTTTCAGATTTGTCGTTGTGTTTTTTTTATTTATTTTGTTTTCAAATTTTTAATTGTGTTTTCTGACTTGTTATAATGTTTTCTGAATTGTTGTTGTTGTGTTTTTAGAATTGTGATTTGTTCTATTTGTTCACTTGTATTTCATTCGAGACGAGTTTTTATTTTATTTTACAAACAATAAGCTATTTTAAATGACATATTTTACCAAACCCAATTCGAAAACACACAGATGCAAATGAAGCACTCTTTTAGTAGCAAAAAACAAAATTCTTACACAGCAGGATTCATTTGGTGACCTGACACTCTGCGTTCTGTGAAAAGCTATTATTATTTATTATCATCATGATTTTCAAAACAAATTTATTGGGATCCAATTTGTTGATTGCACATTATCCTCCACTTTCATCTGATTGCCTGTGTATTCTGTTCCCCCCTCCCTTTGCTTGTCTGCAGGCTCTGCGCTTACGAGGCCTCCCCTTTCCGTGCCTGGAATGTTCTGGATCCCAGGAGTTTTTTTTTTTGTCATCACCATGATCAGATTCTTCAAGAGACTCTAGCACTGCAGACCCCCACCAAGGAGGGAAGTGGCTTGGCTCGAAGTCCTGTATATCCCAAATTCAAAGCCGGACATAGCTAAGGAACCATGTAGTATACCTCTTTCCGCTACAGGGGGGAGGGTTAACTTTGTAGTTCTTTTTTGTACTGTTTTTTTTTTTTTGGCTGGGAGTTGGTCTACAAGGTGAGCCAGAAATGGTATTGCACACCTCTCCCTTCCCTAGTGCCTTCCTCAGCTTTCTGAGCCATCTGTCTTGGGCCTTTGTTTTCCCTTGCTACTGGCTGTTGGACCGATTGTTGGCCTCCTGTGTAGCAACATCCCTAGAGAAGCGTAGACGCTCCCAAGATCCCTGCTCTTTTTTGGCACTTGGGGTCTTGATCTCCATACCACTCTACCTGGTGCTATTACTGGCATCCTTACCCTTTGCTTTTATTGGCTTTCTCTTGTGGGCCCCACTGCAGACCATCAGGAACCCTTACATCTACTCTCACCATAAACCAGACAAGCATTGTGCTGAGCAGGGAACATCGGCTGGAACCGGGGCGGCACTTTCTGAGTGGCGTCCGCAAGGTCGCAGCTTTTGCTTTGGCAGTGCCAATGTTTGCCTGCTGCCGGACTCACTTGCACGCTTCAACAACCTTGCGGACACTCAACGCCGAGCTTGTGAAGTAGGCAAGCGGATCCGTAACGGTGCCAACAGACCCCAGATCAAGATATACATCGACTCGCCCACTAATACTTCAATTAGTGCGGTATCCTTCTGCAGCTTGACCACCCAGGGCTTCCGCCGCACCTCATCTTTGGACCATCGTCCTGAGCCTGTAGTCACCACTGAACCTGAAACTGAGGCCTTAACTGAGTGTCCCATTCACCCCCCAGACGGCACAAGTTCGGATTGCCCCGTCCACAGCGCTGGAGCCCAAAATTCCTCGGAGTGTCCCCTCCACCCCAATGGAGGAGAGCATGCTCCTGATTGTGCTGTCCACCAGTTTGCAGACCCGCACTCCTCTGGTGAGTGTCCGGTACATAGCAACATTATCCAGAACTCAGAAGACTGTCCTCTCCATCCAGCTGGAGTGCAAATCAGCATCACCTCTCCTGATTCTGAGCCGACAGAGGCTGAAAAAGGAAACCACCAGACCGGGGATGGGGATACGGGAAGCCTAGAAAGCCGTACGGCCTCACGGGAATCCCTGATTCGCTTCCATGCAGCCGATGGAGGCATCTACCCCAACAACACCCTTTCACAACACCGCACCTCAGTCTTTAAAAGGCCGATTGGGCGCAAACGCCGTCACGGAGACGATGGCTTTGACCATGAGATCTCTGCCTTCTTCCCAGCCAACCTGGACTTCCTTTGTCTGCAGGAAGTCTTCGAAAGGCGAGCTGCAGACAGGCTCAGGAGACAGCTGCACCGCTATTTTCCCTTTGTGCTGAGCGACGTGGGGCGCTATGGTTGGAAAGGCTGTTGCTCCCGGTTCAAGTTCTTGAACAGCGGGCTTCTGTTGGCCAGTCGCTACCCTATTCTGGATGCCCATTATGAGTGCTTCCCTAATGGGCGCAGCGAGGATGCTCTGGCTGCTAAAGGAGTTCTTTTTGCCAAGGTAAGCTTGTTATACTAATTTCTTATGGCATGCTTTTAAGCCAGTTTTCTTGCATTTGTTATATCCAGGATATTGTATTAATTCTGTTTACCCTCCGCTGGTTTATGCTACACCCTTGCATGTGAACCAATGCAGCTCTCAACTTGATTAACTGAATCCTCAGATCTCCAATGTAAAGGGATATTTAAGAGTTATTTTTTTATATTCAGCCAACTCATTCTGATGATCAATGTTTAAACCTGTTGTACACCATTTGATGCATGTCACTGATATCAAAATAACACATTAGGGCATGTTCCAGTTCTTGAATTTTCCATGGCACGTGTCTGGAGTTAAAGTTGGACTTGTGGTTTGAGTGTTCACAAACAGTCTGAATAATTTACAACTAGCCCTTTGTAGCCTAGAGGGCCTTTTTGAAACACTCATCTGTCATGCCTTCAGAAACACAGGCTTCAGCTCTTTGTTGAAGCACGGCTAGACGTATAGTCCTGTTGCATTATATATGGTCTTAATGGGGCTGTGCACTTATGCTGAATAGATATTACAATTCAAGAAGTAGTTTCACTCTGATACTCATTTTAGTCTGGATATTGTAAAGACAGGCTCATTAGTCCTGCAGCTGCCGTTGCTAGCGTTATACATTAGGTTTATATAAGAAGCAGTGAATGTATGTGCTACCAGTTGATGGATTATGAACTAAGGTGGTTTTTAATTACAAAGATGAAAGTGTTCCCATAGATTTGTATGTACTCTGGTTCATACAGTACTCAGGTAAGGTACAGTACATATTTAGCATATGTGACATAGGTTTCATTTGAACATTAGGCTTGCACTTAATTATAAAGGATAGAAAATACCAAACTTTGGGTTTGTTGGGTCTGTGAAAAACAGATTGTTCTGAATTCTTCATGATTGGTGCAGTGAACTGACTAGTATTCTAGTAGCAACATGGTAGTTTTAAGTTTAAATTACAAAAAAGTATTTTGCTTTTGCTAGCATATGGACAGCGTATGAGTAAAAGATAATGCTGTTGTGCTTTGCACTGTTGTTAGAACAATTTTGTGCTCTGGATTTTTTGCATGTAATGACTTGACAATTAATTGCACTAATGTTGATATTTGCTTACATTAGCATGTTGTGATGTTGCATGCTTAGCATGTGTTAACTAGTGGCAATATTTGTGCATGATATTAGCTTGTGTTTTTGTTTGCTTAGCCCTCGTTTAGAGTGATGATGAGCAAAGGCTTTTTGGGTTGAGATATCATTAATCTCTCAGCACTGTATCTGATTCTGGCTGTATTCCAGTCCTGATCTCTTTTTCCCTCCAAAAGGGCAAGAGGCCAGCCGCCATTGTGTGTCAGACAAAGCTGCTAAATACTAACTCTGAATGTGTGTGTGCGAGAGAGAGAGAGCAGCCTGTTCAATTTTGAGTATTGCACACAGAGAAACAGAAGGTCAATGCCTTTGCCCTGTACATGTCCTTACAAAATAGATTCTTACTTGAATTGACGTCCAATCTTTTACAGGGGTGTAAGTTTAACCAACTGCTTCCAGAAGTTATTGATGCTCTTTGGATACTCCTCCAAGGTCCTGGCCTCTTATTTACTAATCTGTTGAACCACAGAATGCATCTGTCATACAGTCCTGAAGGTTTCAATACAAGGCTAGGGTAATTACGTTTATCATTTCAAATTTAATGAGGAAAACAATAGAAATAACAATGTGTTCATGCAAGAGTTTCCAGCGACACACTATATTTGCCTGACCACTTGAATTGAAACTGCTGAATGGTGTAGCACAATCATAGCCAATTAGACAATATTGTCTGTTTAATACACAGCCATTTGGAACAAGATTTTGAACCAATGAGATTTCATAATGGACCGGGCTACACAAGCTTCTACAGTGCATTTTAGACTAGGACTGGAGTTAGTTTGAACTGTAAGTATAAAAGTGTACAGTTGAACAGCGCAGATAATTCCTGAAAATAACTGCTGTGAAAATCCCGCAAGAGCCTGACAACTGGAGCAAAACCTAAAATAATTAGTTTGAAAGCTCACACTTCAGTTCTTTGGAGAAAAAAAAGTTTAATTAACACACAGGGAACGGAGATGTGGAAGGTCAGCGTGTCTCTATCTGTCTTGCTATTTGTGACCATGCCTGTGAAAACCCATCTAAAGTCTTTTTTTTGTTATTTACTTTTCACATAATGTACAGAACATTCTGTGAAACTCTAACCTTTAATATTGACTGAATAAGCCCATGTCAAAGATTGAAATCATAGTGAAATTAATGGTTGAAATCAAACTTTGATGCTTGTTATCTCATAATTAGATATTCAGACTGGGTTTCACGGATAGGGTCACATTTTCTCGCACTAGGTCTACCTCTCATGTTATTCACAGAGACGACAGAGCTAATCACGAACAAGCAAAGCATACTTAAGGTTTCGGGTGCACACATAAACGGTCTAAATATGTCAAAAAATGTCTGTATTGGTGAGTATTTACATAAAGACAGTCAATTAGGTCTTAAATGAACATAAATAATTAGGAAAGAAATCAGATGTGTGGCAGTATATTTGATCCGTGTCTTCTGTCTTAAAGAGACAGCAGCCTAATAAACCTACTGCTGTCTGCATCATTAATGTTAATCAAACAACAAAGGACAGAGAACTTTAATAAGAATCAATGTATATTTAATTAATACGGTGATGCAGTGTTTTAAAGTTTAACAACTGATTGTTTAATGCAATCGTGTGTTTTTTAAACTGTGCAAATATGTAAGTCATAGGCTTGTTCCAATCTGGATATTCTTGATTGTCGTAGATCATGATTTTGCTTTATAAGATGGTGATGTGATATTTTGGGAAGATTGCCCACCCCTATACATTACAGTTAGCTTCTCTGCAAGCTACAAAGTGGATTACCACATGTAAACTATTTAAAGGGTCTTTTTAAATAATTATCAGATGATTTTGTCATTGTTTTACAAACATGGCGGTATTTATCAGGCACAAAACGGTGAAATTAAAATGAACCATTAAATTAAACAGATACTTTTTTACAATTTTGGAAAGTCAAAAACAGTGAAAGATGCAAAAACAGCAGAACTACTCACACTACTGACAAAAAGGTTAGTAATATTACAACACTGATTTTCACCCCCAGGCAATTATGGGTAATAAAAGGTCAGCTTCTAATAAATAAACTGAGAAAGCTTCAAGTCATTTGTGTTGGGGGAAGGGGTGTAAAATGAATGGGGGAGAGAAGGAGGGATGTGTGTGGAGTGGAAATATTAATAAAAAATGCTTCCCGTAGGACTGAGCGGCCCTTTAATTAAGACCTTTCAGCATGTATGTTCAGCCTTATTAAGGTTTAGGGTTTGCACGTTCGTTAGCAAATTGTTGATGTGTGTCCAGTATATGAATGTTTATGGGTTTTTAAATTTGTTATGAATTGCCATAGTTTCCTAATAGAGGAAACTGGCAATTTTTGATCAAATAAATGCACCCTGGTGAGCACCCTCTTTCAAAAATTAAAAAATCCCATCTCGCTGGTCAGACATTGCTTTCATGGCTTTCAAAGCTCTTTCAAAATGCAGAACTATCTTGTCCACCCAGATCATTCATGGAAACCGCTAAAACAAGGTTGTTTATATATACTGTAGAAGTGTTAAATGTACAATAGAAAAATCTACTTGTTTCATGAATGGCCCTCTGACCTTTAGAATTAAACAAGAATCTGCATTAATAGTGCATACATCCATTATTACGTAAGTTGCTGCATTCATTCAATGGGACAATTATATAAAAATAGATTTATGAGAGACATACTCATGAATTTGCTCTGCTTGTGTTTCATGAATGAGACTCAGAGAGGAGGATTGGTTGTGTAAAACTAAATTACTGTTTTCAGTACAAGACAGACAAGACAGTACAAGACACTGTTTCACTGTTATTATGCATCGTCTTCAGGGGGGGGAATTAAAATGCTGCAAGATTACAAAATGTCCCCCTAAAGCTTGGAGATTGTACAGCAATCAGTGCTGTCTTTCAGCAGTAAAAGACCGTGACCCGCTGCTCCTGCTGTGGTCAGCTCTATTTGCAGAGCTTTGTTAGTGTAAAGTACTAGCTGTCTTCAGCTGTAGTCATGTCTTTGCTGTGTGTTATCAGCTCAGCATTCAAGCTGCCAGTAGGAGTGGATTAGAAGAACCAGAGGAAGTTTATTAGACAGCCTATGTGTGTGTGTGTGTGTGTGTGTGTGTGTGTGTGTGTGTGTGTGTGTGTGTGTGTGTGTGTGTGTGTGTGTGTGTGTGTGTGTGTGTGTGTGTGTGTGTGTGTGTGTGTGTGTGTGTGTGTGTGTGTGTGTGTGTGTGTGTGTGTGTGTGTGTGTTTGTGTGATGGACTTACTGAGCCAGCCAACTGTTTCTCCTTTGGGCAAATAATCTTTAACCTTATAAGAGATCTCATAAGTGGCAGACACATTCCAATTAGCACACTGCTCATTAACACTTATTTGCATGCACACATAATCACAACACAAAACCTTGCATGCACTCTAGCTCAGATAAAACATAGTCCAAGATCAGACAATACCCCTGCACACACTTAAGATGACATTTCAGCAGTCAACACCAATACCAGTGAAATTTCACATTTTGCGATATACAGGTTTGATAAATTTAGCATTACATCACTTGCTCACTAATGGATCCTTTGCAGTGAATGGGTGCCGTCAGAATGAGAGTCCAAACAGGTGATAAAAACATCACAATAATCTACAAGGAATCCATATGACTCCAGTCCATTTTTATTCATTCAATTTTCCTTTTGTGCCAAAATGTTGTATAATTATTATTAATAACTTAATAAACAGCAATCCTAAAGTATATATTGTAGAAATATTTTTTTTAATTTAATTTATTTTATTTTAATTTTATTTCAACCTTTGATATCCCTATAGACACATAAAACATTTCCATCCATATGAGTTCCTGCCTCCTCCAGTCTGTCATCATTGCAAACACACACACACACACACACACACACACACACACACACACACACACACACACACACACACACACACACACACACACACACACACACACACACACACACACACACACACACACACACACACACACACACACACACACACTTAGCCAAGCATGGATTAACGTTTGAAATATTCATACACAAGGCCACAGAACGAGAAAGAGAGGCCGTAAAGCTATGGAACAGAGAAAGGCAATGAAGCTGAGTGAGGAAAAAGCGAACGATGAAATGAAAGAGTACTAGCCCTGTTTGATCTAATGCAGTGAGCTCATGGTACATACCACATGGTTAGACTCTTATTAGTGTAATTAAATCTACAAATCAGCTCTGAAAAACAATGACATTTATTATCGCCTGCCGTTGAAATGTAGTATTTGCACTTTGTGGAGGACTTCAGGATTTGGAAGGAGGTTGAGAAACTGTGTCCAGCTGTATTGTAGCACTCAGCACTTTGAATAGGAGTCCTTGCTAAGAATGAGCCAATGTAAGTCATTGAATGATTTACGCTGAATGGGCCGTCTGGATGTAAAGAGGACAGAGAGATGCCAGTGCTGGAAGAAATGATGTGCAAAGCCTGCAGAATAAAAAAAAAAAAAACACACACTCACACTAGCAAACACATGTTTTTCAGTCAGACCATTCTCTAAATGTTTATAATTTAATTTAATTTAATTTAATTTAATTTTACATGGTAGTTGTCCCTGTTTTTATTTGAAATTTTAATTTACTTTTGCTGCCTTTTAATTCATGCTACAATTAATATAAATAAAAAATTAATACAAATATAATTGAATAAAAATAAAATAATAACACTGTTAAATGTAATCTTTAGCAAATCTCATATATATATTAGTGCTGTCAAAGTTAACACAAATTTGATTAACGCGCGATTAACGCAGCACATATTTTCTGTTTGATCCGTGGCCCAACCCGTAGTTGGAAAAATGGAGATGCACAGTGTTGCCAACTTAATAACATCGGAGGCCCCTTTAGCGACTTTTTTCCCTTCAAAAAAGCGCCCGAACCTCATTTAGTCTCTGAGAATCGCCGGTACTGTCCCACGAGCGCGAGGTCTTGCTGTCCCAGCGCACACACACACATCTCTCTCTCTCTCTCTCTCTCTCTCTCTCTCTCTCTCTCTCTCTCTCTCTCTCTCTCTCTCTCTCTCTCTCTCTCTCTCTCTCTCTCTCTGTGCGTCTGCTCGGTTCAGCGCACGGCAGCTGAGGTGCAGTGCTCTCAGTTAAACAAGATATTATGTTGCTTCTCTAATTTTACATGCAAGTATAGCCAAAATCACGGATATAGTCTTTATCTTATGTGTATTTGATTTCATCAGACAACAGCTCGATTATCAGGATTTTTGTGCAGATTAACATCTTGTAAGGGAGAGCTGGTTATGTAGTCTTAATGGGTCGCGTTTCAGTCACTATTTCATATTCATTCCGTTGTCTGACAACAGAAACAGTCAAATATACCAATGAAAACAGTTTTATTGAGAATTTAGCTGCATCAAAATACAGTATGTGGGCACAGAGAGGCAAACAAATGCAATAATAAATAATAAATGTACATTTTGCATGTTCAGAAGAAGTGAGCTGCCCTGTCCTGTGAAAATGTAAACAGGTTTGAGTAAGTAAATTGCTCAGTGCAAAGAAAGAGAAGTAATGGGAACCTTTTATTTCTTTTTCCAGGAGTCTAATAGACATGAACAAGTTCTTTGAAAAACATCTATGACCTTTGAAACATAGTTTAGTCTTCATGCTCTATGTTGACTATGGTTTCAATAATAATAAACATTTGCATAAAGCATCCATATTTATCCACGCCCATGTTGATTAGAGTATTAAAAACTTGAAAATTATTAATTTAAGGTACATTTAGAACAAATAAAAATGTGCCATTAATTGTGATTAATCGTGACTTAACTCATGACAATCTACACACACACACATATATATATATATATATACAGGTACATCTAAAAAAAATTGAATATCATGAAAAAGGTCAATATTTTTTGTCACTCATTTCAGAAAGTGAAACCCATATATTATATAGATTCATTACACATAGAGTGAAATATTTCACACCTTTATTTCTTGAAATTTTGATGATTATGGCTTACAGATAATGAAAACCCAAAATTCAGTGTCTCAGAAAATTTGAATATTACATAAGATCAATAAAAACTTTTTAAACAGAAATGTCAGGCTTCTTAAAAGTATGTTCATTTCTATGCACTCAATACTTGGTTGGGCCTCCTTTTGCATGAATGACTGCATCAATGCGGCGTGGCATGGAGGCAATCAGCCTGTGGCACTGCTCAGGTGTAATGAAGCCCAGGTTGCTTTGATAGCGGCCTTCAGGTCATCTGCATTGTTGGGTCTGGTGTCTCTCATTCTTACTCTTGACAATACCCCATAGATTCTGAACCAGCTTTTGGTCAAGTCCTGCTGAAAATAAATTAGTATTTCATAAAGCTTGTCAGTAGAAGGAAGCTCTAAAATGTCCTGAACCGTTGACTGTGGCTTCAGAAAACACAGTGGACCAACACCAGCAGATGGACATGGCACCCCAAACCTTTGGAAACTTCACAGTGTGATTATGGACTCTCCACTCTTCCTCCAGGTGCCAAGCAAAATTTAATTTAATCTGAAAAGAGGACTGCTGGCAACAAGTTCTTTTTCTCCTCAATAAGATGCTTCTGAATGTTTCTGTTTCAGCTTGGTAACCCTTTTCTGAAGATGTCCATAAACAAAATTGTTTCAGCAGGGAATAATTTATTGTCAGCAGTAATATTAAGGTCTTTAAAGAATGAAGTGCTCTAAAATTTCGTTTCTCTTGCTCGTGGCCAACCTGGATTAATATCTTTCTCAACTTTTAGATGGCTGCATTAATTTGAAATACTTGAAAATCACTCCCCAGAGACAATTCTTTATAAAATGAAACACGGTTTATTTACAATACAAAATTCTAACATACATGATCTAAACTTAAAAACACAAACAGAAAACACAAGGGTTTTGTGAGTCACCTGGTTAAAATTAGCCCTCTTAGCTATTTTAAAACTTAAACCAGGAAAGCAGAACAAATGACACTGCGTTGGATTTACCAGTTCATTAGAAATAGAGACCTGTTGAAAACTTCTTTATGTTGATAAGCACTGACTGATCCTTTGTTCCGTTCCACGTGTTGCTCGAATTTGTTCCTTCACGTGTTGCTCTGGGAACTCCGCTGACGCTGCTGTTGCTGACGTCGGGGAACGTGTTGGAGCACATGGATGCTGGTTTCTGTACGGCTTTTACAAAGTCTGGATTCGCCCAGATAGTTTGTCTCAGCCGATGTTAAGGGCGAGAGGTCCTCCAGCTTCCGGACTCTGGGACCTTGATTTCCAAATTAAATGCAAAATTTACGAGGATCAGAGCGAAGCAAGAAGAGCACGAAGAGCAGTGGCGCCTCTTTTTAAATCTGACCCTCCCACAAAAGAGGACTTTGGACCACTGATATCCTTACAGCAATGTGCCAGTCCATTAACAGTTCTCCTTAACGACAGCTTTTTTTAGATACCACTCCGTATTATGAATACCATAAGAGTTTAAGGCACAGATTAAAAATCATTCCACATTTCCTAATAATTCACTCACATCTGAGGCAGAGTACAACATTAATATCCAATGTTTCTTGTGTAGATGTTTCAGAAGTTGGGCAACAAGGCTTGCTCTCCTTTGTCTTTTGACGAAAAGCGCGCAATTTGCGCCGTGAGGAGGGGGGGGGGCTTTTCAAGAGTTACTTTAGTTGGTTGAAGATGTCTGAGCTTTTCTTCCATTATCTTTTCTCTACAGTGGTGACTCTTGATGCACTGACTCCAGCTTCAGTTCACTCCTTGTGAAGCTCTCCCAAGTGTTTGAATCGGCTTTGCTTGACAGTATTCTCAAGCTTGTTGCTTGTGCACATTTTTCTACCAATTTCTTCCTTCCAGTCAACTTTGCATTTAATATGCTTTGATACAGCACTCCTTGAACAGCCACCCCTTTCAGTAATGACCCTCTGTGACTTACCCTCTTTGTGGAGGGTGTCAATGATCGTCTTCTGGACCATTGCCAAGTCAGCAGTGTTCCCCATTATTGTGGTTTCAAAGAACAAGAGATACCCACAATTTATACTGTATGGATGGTCATTTATTGAAACTCAAATGTAAATATTCTAATATTTTGAGATACTGATTTTTGACTGTCATTAGCTGTAAACTCTAATCATCAAAATTAAAACAAAAATTTTGAAGTGTTTTACTTTACATGTAATGAATCTAAAATATATGAAAGTTTCACTTTTTGAAAGGTTACAAGAAAAAATGAACTTTTTCACAATTTTTCTAAATTTTTTGAGATGTACCTGTATATATCGCCTATTTTAACATTTCGATTTACTTTCGCTGTCATTTAATGTTGACCTAGACTTAGTAAATACAATTGCCACACACTAACACACAGACATATGTATGTATGTGTGTATATGTATATACACCGAGCAAATCAGGGAATCTTCCCATCCCTATAGTGTATATGTGTGCGTGTGAAAGAAGAAAAAAAACACTCAAAAATAGTGATGACATTGCAACATTTTAGGTGTGTTAAATTTGCCCTCCACTTACTAATAAATTCGTATTTTTTAAATATTCAGTCCGTCTGCTCACTAATGAGCTGATAATGCATGAGCCGGAAAAGAAAAAACAAGAAGAAATGGGGGAATTTGGTGTGGCTGGAAAAAATGATGATGCGAGCAGGTGTTTTGAAGAATTCTGAGGTGTGCAAGCTCTGACTATTACCTTTTAACACGGTCCCCAGACAAGCCACGGACAGATGAAAGGAATCTAGAGTGTTATGACAGAAAAAGCTGACAGAGAAACTGTGCAACAGTGCTCAGGGGTGTTGACGGCACTTCATAACTGATTTTGCATTTCTGTAACGCTTTTGATGTGGCAAAGTTCTCAATCTTTAATCTCTTTTGTCCTCCTGCTCTATTCTCTCAGGTGCAGGTGGGAAGCTCTGCTCAGGATCAGCGGATTGTTGGATATATCGCTTGTACTCATCTGCATGCTATTGAAGGTGGGTGTCTATACACACACAAATAGAGTAGACAGATTGAAATCTCATATATATAGTCATATCTGAAACTATAGGATATTATAGAGACTTAAATGAAAAATTGTAATTCTGTCATCATTTACTCACCCTCATGTTGTTCCAAATTAGCATGACTATTTTTGTCCATGCACTGGAAGTCAATGGTAACCAAAACGATACAGACAACACAACAGCGCTTTCAGATTCAGATACTTTTATTTCGGTCTCATTGAGTTAAAAGTATCTATGCTTCCCTCAAATTTTATTCACATTGCAATTCACTGTTACACAGAACAAAATGATTATATGTTATACATGGTTCTCTAAGCTCACTGTACATTACATAAACACACACATCCTGTGAGAGCTCTAATTTAATGAGCAAATAAATGTACATCCATTTGCACTCCGCATGGAAATATATAAGATCGCACTGTTGCATTTTTAATAACTTCTGAGGCTTATTTTGCTGTGTTTATATAAGCTGTTTGATCGGTTACATCAAGGAGCTGTAAAGACCGGTTACATTCACAGTGTGGATGAATCATGTTTGTGTTGGAAACTCAAGGTCTATAGAAGAGTCTCTTACAAAACCAAAAACAAACACTCTCTGTTAGTCTTTGAATCCTGATTGTCTCTGATTGTACGTGATCTCTGAGGCATCTGTCATGGGAAATCAACATGTGCTGTTGTGAATAATTAAGCGAAGCATCTTCTCATAGGATAAGGACATGCAGTCTTATGAATAAATATGAGACAATGACATGTCATCAAAGTACTACAGTGATTTTCAAGTCACAGCTTGTGACATTGACATGATGTAGATTTTAAACACGCAAGACGAAAATGGCGGAAGAAGCTCAAAATTAACTAGTTTTCTCCTACAATTTAAATTAAATGGATGCTAACATTGTCTTCTATGTTACGCAACACAGACTGATCAAATCTCTGTTAAAAGAGACTCTGTTAATATCTCAGAAACGGTAGTTTGGTGTTTCATAGTCTTTTGTTGTTTCATGGAGATTTTTTACTGAAAAACAACACTCCTTTGACTGTATAATGCAGGATTACAATTATATTTGTATAAGTCAGGAATACAATAATTATGAATCAAATGTAATTATTAATTACATGTATGGATTTAGCAGACTGTTTTTATCCAAAGCTACTTAACAATGCAAACTTGTTAATTGCTATTATTGCAATTTTTTATTTAAAATAAAAATAAGAATTTGATGCAAGATGAAATCCTTTATTTTATAGAAAATATAATATTATTATTATTAGTATTCATAATATTAATTATAATTATGCATATTAATATTATAATAATCAATTTATGCTTATTATATTTGTTATTATATTAATTATTATTATGCTTTTGTTGTTGATGATATTATATTTGTAAGGGATAATCAATGGCTAGCCGTGCATTATAATACACGACGTGGAGGCAAAGAACCCCTGCGAAGTGCATTCAAATCCTTTAATGCAAGGCTAGCTGTTGATTATCCCGCTTATTACATGGTCATTTGGTCATTTCCCAAGTTATAGACAAGTTAAAACTTGTATTGCTATTTGCAGTGCAATATTTGACCAAATGGGTAAAAATTTAAGTTATTTTCGTCAGTTATGAAAATATCTTTGTCAGCCGCATTACGGCTGCATGCTTCAAATCAGACACAGAGATGAAATAGTGCAGTAAGACCAAATTTATTTGAATTAAATAATTATAGCATGTATTTCAATTCACCTATTGATCGATCGATCGAGAGAGAGAGAGAGAGAGAGAGAGAGAGAGAGAGAGAGAGAGAGAGAGAGAGAGAGAGAGAGAGAGAGAGAGAGAGAGAGAGAGAGAGAGAGAGAGAGAGAGAGAGAGAGAGAGATGACAGTTGTGTGTATCTGTTCGTTGTGTCTGGGCGTCTCTCTCCTCCAAATAATTAATGTTACTTCAAAAACATATATTTTATCACCTCGTTGCTGGGGAATATAATGTAGCGATCCAGTATCTATCTTTTATTTTAGTAATACAAATTCAGGGGAAGCGTTAACGTTGAAGTTTATGTGTGTTCAGCACAATCTACGATCTCCGACCTCTCTCTCTATTATAATATTATATATATTGTATTAATAATATTAATTAGTATGCCTATTTATAATATAATATAAAAAATTTATTCTTATTAATAATACAATAGTAATTATTATTATTTATGATATTAATTATTGTTTTTAGTTTTTTTATTTCTAGTAATATATGTATATATAATATTGTATGCATATATTAAAAATTTGTATATAAAATAAATAATATATAAAATATTATATGTATAATATTATAATATACAAAAGTTAATGAAGTCAATAATAATTTCAATAATAATAATATATGTGAAATATATTTAATTCTTACATGTAAAATGAGACATTACGAAGCTATTTTTCTCATCAGGACCACAAGCTTGAATGGCTTTTTTAGGTTTAGTTGACACACACACTCATAAACCCCCGGTGGTGTTGCTGTAGTCTGAGTGGCGCGGTGATGTCGAGTGATCCTGACAGGTTTGTCCTGATCCTACGGCTCGTTTGCCGTACATCTGAGTAGACTTCCACACAGAGCGGGGAAACAGTTGTGTGGATGTGAGCGTTTGTGTGCAACCCGTAAAAGGCGACTCTTCTTTGCTTTATCTCAGTATCTTGTGTCATGCACACACACCAGAATCACCACTTCACATGAAGGGCCTCTGACATCACTGCATGTTGACCCCTGTTCTCCGCTCTGATTAATCAACGTGTCCCGCTCGCCCACAGGGTCCCGGTTCCCATGGCGATGGACTCTTGCTAATCCTGGCGTCCGCCCTATTTAAAGCTCACGGTCTCTAGCGCTCATTTTTTACAAAGACACTCTTGCTATTCTGGGATCCACCTACGCCTCTGTGTGTCTGCCACCTGTTCTAATTATAGAACCGGGGCTATTTCAGGAGGATAAATGAAACATGAGGGAACGAGGCAAGAAACGGGGAAGAAGGCAAGAGAAACCTGATTATGCTGGAGATGATGCTGGACAGGGACTTTCAGGGACAAGTGTGCTTCAGTTAATAGAGGAGGCCGCTTCGTATCTGGATATTCTCAATGGCTTGTTTTCGCCTGTCACACTCTGTGTGTGTGTGTGTATGTGTGTGTGTGTGTGTGTGTGTGTGTGTGTAAGCGAGGCAGATTTAAGTTATTCTTCTTATATATGCACATGCACAGTTTGTAGGGTTGTTCAGTTGTCTTGGACACACTGAAATGTGGTTTCTCATGCAGTGTAGAGATTTCAGAGAGACTACATGAGACCGAGAGGGAATTGTTTTATGGCTAACGTAGTTTGTTTGTCTCAAAATAAAAAAAATTGATTTCAGGCCCGGAAAAGCAGGGAATTTTCCTTTATATATATATATATATGTATATATACTGTATATATATGACTTAAAACAGCGATTTTACCACCTCGTTGCTGGGGAATATAATTTAGTGATCTAGTATCTAGGCTATTTTATTAAGAAAAATCAAGGGGAAGCGTTGACAACAAGTTTGTGTGTGTGTGTGTGTGTGTGTGTGTGTGTGTGTGTGTGTGTGTGTGTGTGTGTGTGTGTGTGTGTGTGTGTGTGTGTGTGTGTGTGTGTGTGTGTGTGTGTGTGTGTGTGTGTGTGTGTGTGTGTGTGTGTGTGTGTGTGTGTGTGTGTGTGTGTGTGTGTGTGCGAGTGAGGCGTGTTGGTTAGTGTGCATCAATTAAAGCAGCGCATTAATATGGAACGGTGATTAAACTACCTTTCATTAAACGGGTTTACTGCATACCTGCCAGCCAATCAGAATCCAGTATTAAGACAGACCATGGAATAATGCAAGGGAACCAACTTTTACAATATAAAAAAATAAGTGACTGTAGATTGGCCAATCAGAAACAAGTAATCAAGTAAACAGTAACTGTGCATAAATTACACACTATACTTTAAGAGATTTTTAAAGGTTGTTTTTTACCACCAGCAACACACATAATTCCAACTCCAGCAACTGTATGAGAGATGCAATTAATTAGCTGTTCTTTTTCTTTTTTCTCTTTCTCTTCTACACCTGCCCCTGCCGGCTCCACCAAAGCAGAGGGGAGATGTTACAGATGTTCTTCTCATTTACTTTGCTTCACTGCTCCTTCGCACTCTTCCTGTCTCTGTTTTCCCACCCTGGCCTCATTAAATCGTTACATCTGCCATAACCGCCTCAGAACGAGTCGTGAAAATGTGATAAACTGGAGGCGCCTCAGTGCGACGCTATTTCATTATATTACACCAAAATCAAATGAGTTGTTTTGCACAATGCACTCTGTGAGCACTTTATTGAATAAAACCCACCATAAAATGAAATCCAGGGTTTTATTACATCTCAGTTCTTAGGTATTGTTTGTGTAAATCTGTCTTCCTCTCTCAGGTGATTCATCGGTGCGCTGCGAGCAGTTGGATATGCTGCTGGAGTGGGGAGCAGAGTTCAAGAGGGCCACCTCGGGTCCCACGGATGAGGAGAAGGTTCTGGAAGATCAGGTGGCCTTCGATGTCATCCTCGGAGACCTCAACTTTGACAACTGCTCCTCAGGTACCAGCATCTTCTCCTTGCAAACTTTAGCTACTAAAAATAAGTATATGCAACAGCTGGGTTTAACGTATTTTAGCATGTTTTAACCCATTCCATGATACCCCCCCCCCAAAAAAAAAATACTCTTGTCTTAAAACATGGCTATTTATAAGAAAACTGCAGCAAAATCAATATTAGAAAAGACACTAATGTGTAAAAAAATATTATTATTTTAGTTGTTATTTTTATTGCTATTGTTATTGTTATTATTATAACATAAAACAATTATTTAATGTGAGAAAAACTTGGCAGAATATTTTTATTATTATTATTATTATTATTATTTGATATATTCCTATATTTTAAAATAATTATATTGAATATATTGTGTATATATAGTGACATTTTATTTTATTGTACTTTTTTACAATATTATATATTATACAATATTTTATTTAAACTTGACAAAATATTTATTATTATTAATAACACAAAATATTAATTATATTATAAAAAAAATCTATATATTTTATGTATTATATTAAATAATATATTGGCACAATATTTATTATTATTATTATTATTATTATATTATTATTATCATTTGTATTATTATTAATAGTAATATTATACAATGTTCATTATATTATTAAATGTGTGTGTGTGTGTATACCTTTTCTATTTGTTTTCGATATTCTATTTATGTTAAACTATATTTTATTATATTAAATAAGTCATTTCTATATTGAATATATTGAGGATATAGCCATTTTATTTAGCTGTATTATCTTTTACAATATTAAATGTTATACAGTATTTTATTCATTATATTTGTAATAAAACATTACAAAATCTGGAAAAACTTGTCAAATTGTTTATTATTATTAATATTACCATAAACATTATTTTCTAAATTTTTTCTCAGTTTTTTATTTTTTTTTAATTTGAATTACTTTTAATAAAAGCAAGATTTTAATCTTTCACAATTTCTTTTTTAATGTATTTATATTTTAGAGCCATAACTATGCATTTTACAATAATAATGTATAATAATTTAATAATAATAATAATCAGCTTGTTGTGCATGGCCAGAAGGAGGCAATATAAGCCTTTCTGAAAGACTCTTTCTTTCTCACACGGTTCTGTTTCTGTCATTCAGAGGATAAGCTGGAACAGCAGCATGCCCTCTTCACTCATTATAAAGACCCCTGTCGTCTCGGTCCTGGAGAAGACAGACCGTGGGCTTTGGGTGAGTTCTAGAAAGAGCTTCTACAGGCTGTGCCATGAGAGCTTGTGTGTTGTGGTTTAGTGGATAGAGATCTGCACTTGTGGTTGACCAATGTGGGTTTATCAAGAACTGATGCAAATAGTAATATCTAGAAAGGACAGTGCTGATATAATATATATGCAAATATTTATCTATTTAATATGTAACATACATATCTATAGGTAGTTCAGACACAAAACGCTCATGTGCATGTTACATATCAACATCGAGATTTGAATGTAAGTGTATATATTAATACAACCATATATATTTGTTATTAAATAGTTTTATTATTGTATTAAAATATTTTATTTTTATTAAATATTTAATAAAATATTTCATTATGCCCTTTTTAACCTTTTACACGCACACAAAAAAGATCTCTCATAACATGGTAACAGGCTTTTTTCTGAAGTGTCTTGATTTCTGTGAGATTTTAAAGTTGCTTCCGTGTCAGAGCTAAATTAGATGTCACACGGCTGTGCTCTGCATGGCCACACACAGATGGTGCACTAGATGAGCTGGCAGGAGACCACGGGAACAAGTTCTTGCCCAGCCCCACTTCTGAAATAGATCTAACGGAGTGCAGGCCTTTAATGACACTTCTGATTTTAGTGGCCACCATTTGTGGGTGTGTTCCACTTCTCTTTTATAGCACACCCTGTTTTTCTTTCTCTCCTCTGAGGTTCAAGGCCTGGTGAGGGTATGAAGATTGACACTCTGAATAGATGGAAATATAACTATTTTGTTACTAACCTCTAGAACTCTAGAATTTTTGGTTCCACAATTCTTGCATCACATACTACTCAGATTTCAACTATACCATGATGTTCTTTTGTATGTATTTTGTTAATATATTAATTATATGATTAAATAAATGTAATTTACTTTATATTATACTGTCACTTTACAGAAAAAGTAATTCATATCTCAACAAATTGATGTAAAAAAAAAACATTGATTTGATATATATTATATATTGTATATATATAATATGAATATATATTCATATATATATATACAGGTTAATTGCATTTTTTATTCTCTTGAATAAGAATTAAAAGAACCAAAGACTTAAACTACTTCAGTCTGTATACATTGAATTTATTTAATACACAAGTTTCACAATTTGAGTTGAATTACTGAAATAAATTAACTTTTCCACGACATTCTAATTTATTGAGATGCACCTGTATATATATATATATATATATATATATATATATACATTAACAGTATATAATGCATAAATAATCAAATAAATGTTTGTTTTCATTTTGTTTTTCAAAATCTATTTTAATTTATCTGTACTATCACTTCACTATTTGAAAAAACCTGGATGTGTTTGTTTACAATGAAAGTACATCTGCAAGACAAGGTTTTATCTGACTTCCTGAAAAACTTGTTCTGTCTGAATACGACTATAGATATTGCGTAACAAACTTCACAAAGATTTATTATTCAGATATTTTGTAGGTTGGAAGTTATTCATACTTGTTTAACATTTTGTGATTTTGTTATAAATGATGGGCCTTGATCATTATAGGCTTCATGAATCTGGTACCATGATTCATTTTCAAAACATTGAAAGAAGTTTTTAGAAGCCCATTGAAATCCTTAAATAAAGAGGAGTAGTCACAAATAGCACCTTGATGGAAAGTACTGGAACTATCAGTCTGGCGAGGAAAGGGTAGGTACAGATGGCACATTAGATACATGTGTCTATCAGAAGCACAGTCGTGACTCATACAGATTTCCCTTGAGCTTATTTTAACATTGGTGTTACTCTCAGCGGTCCCAGTAGGTTTTGTCCCTCTAGTTCCTGTGGCTCAGTGGTAGAGCATTGCGTTAGCAGCGCAAAAGGTTGTGGGTTCAATTCCCAGGGAACACACATACTGACAAAAAAGTTTATAATCTGATTGCACTGTAAGTCGCTTTGGATAATAGCGTCTGCTTAATGCATAAATTTAAATTTAGTTGCTCTCAAGAGACCTTGATTGCACAGAGATGTCAAATATCTGCTTCTTCGATTTAAGGGTCTTTTAGTGAAAGTGACGTGACGTAACACATACTTGGAATTAGTGCTCTGCATTTATCCCATCCAAAGTGCACCCACACAGCAGTGAACACACACCTGGAGCAGTGGGCAGCCATTTATGCTGCGGCGCCCGGGGAGCAGTTGGGGGTTTGGTGCCTTGCTCAGGAGCACCTCAGTTGTGGTATTGAAGGTGGCGAGAGCGCTGTACATTCACTCCCCCCACCTACAATTCCCTCCGGAATGAGATTCGAACTTGCAACCTTTTGATCACGAGTCCGACTCTTTAACCATTAGGCCATGACTTCCCCTTTTTAAGTGGTCGTACTTTCAGGGTATGCATATGTTAAAAATCGATATTTCCAGATCATATAAACTTTATGTGTGTGTTTGCATGTGCATATTATACAGGTACACTGCTGGACACGAGTGGTCTTTATGATGAGGAAGTCAGCTCACCAGAGAGCCTACAAAAGTAAGTTGAATACAAATTCAAATATATGTATATATAGGTTACAAATTCGCGATTTATTGCATTTATATTGTATTTAAATATTGAAATATTTATATTGCATTTAAATATTGCATTTCTCTGACAGAGTTATGGAGAATGAAGAGGGGAGAAAAGAGTACTTGGTGTTCCCCGCTAGCAAGAACCATTGTCCCAGCCAGAAGGGGCGCAAAATCCCCCTGAAAGGCAATGGCAGGAGAATCGATTACATCCTTTATAAAGAGGAAGGCCTGCAGCCAGACTGGAAAGTGGTGAGTTCTGATTAATAAACCAACTTCCCTTTTCGAGTGCATTATGCAAATAATGACTAAACACTGTGACTAAAATTCACAGTGAATGCAGGAACAAGGGACTGCACACGGGAGGATCAATAAACAAATGACCTCCTGTTGAGTAGCATACAGTATATATCATTTGCAACAGAACACACTGCACTTTGTTTGGTTTTTCAGTTCTATTGTGACAAAAAAATTATAACAGCCATGCTTTTAAACAAGAATTTAATCTCTTATTATTTGATGGGACACCCAAGAGTTCTGATATTTTTACATTAAATTAACTTTACTTTTTTATCTTTATAAAAAATGTAAACTGGATGCCACTAAATGTGTCGTATAAATATGTCAAATGACAACAGTGTAGCATGCTTTTTTTTTAAACATTTAGGTTATATTCAAAATAAAATATTAGATCATTCATACTACCCAGTGTTACTGTTAGCTACTCTATAACAGATCTGTGTGTGTGTACTAATAAAAATGACAAAAGCACATAACAAAATTACTTCAGAATAGGTACAGTGGGTAAAATAAGTATTGAACACGTCACCATTTTTCCCATTAAATATATTTCTAAGGTACTCTTGACATGAGATTTTCACCAGATGTCGGTAACAACCAAAGTAATCCACACATACAAATACAAATCAAATCAAATAAGTTCAGAAATTAAGTTATGTGTAATAAAATGGAATGACACAAGGAAAAAGTATTGAACTACTAAAATGTATTTAATACTTTGTACAAAAGCCTTTGTTGGTAATGTCAGCTTCAAGACGCCTCCTGTATGGAGAAACTGAGCGTTGCTCAGGTGTGATTTTGGCCCATTCTTCCACAGAGTCTTCAAATCTTGAAGGTTTTCTATTCCTCTTCTATGAACTCTGATCTTCAGTTCTTATTTTCTATTGGATTCAGGTCAGGCGATTGGCCTGGCCATTCTAGCAGCTTTATTTTCTTTTTCTGAAACCAATTGAGAATTTCCTTGGCTGTGTTTGGGATCATTGTCTTGCTGAAATGTCCACCCTTGTTTCATATTCATCATCCTGGTACTGTAGGTGTTGAGATTGAATCAGCTAATATTAATTTCCACTGACCAGGGGCAGGATTGCCTTCTAATAACTGATAGATTTTAGCTGGTGTCTTCGCTTTCATGCCTTTTTGCACCTCCCTTTCTTCATGTGTTCAATACCTTTTCCCTCTGTCATTCCATTTTATTACACATAACTTAATTTCTGAACGTATTTGTTTTGTTTTCTTTGTATATATGGATTACTTGGGTTGTTACCGACATCTGGTGAAAATTTCAAGTCAACAGCACCTTTAGAAATATATTTACAGAGAAAAATGGTGATGTGTTAAATACTTATTTTACCCGCTGTAATGTAAAATTGTAATAAATGCTAAACAGTATATAAATAATAATAAAATAATACTATTGCTACCTACCAATTAAAAAAATATAATTTTAAAACACAAATTTTAAAAGTGAAATAATATTCCACCAAAAATCCATTTGTCTTGGAAATTATTATTATTATTATATTTTTTATAACAGTTTAGGCAGTGAGATCCGTGGAAGCTGTTTCTGTCACTCAATAAAAAAAATAAAAAGGTAATTGCGAGTTTAAATCTCACAATTCTTACTTTATAACTTACAAAATAAAAAAGTGATAATTGCAAGATAAAAAGTCGCAATTACCTTTTTTTTTTATTCAGTGGCGGATACGGGCTTCCATAGAGATCAAATAATTTGTCAAGAAAAAGTTCAAATGTAATTTAAAACTCTACATTTTAGAATATTAAATAATTATGAAAATGTATTAGGGTGCAGCTGTATTACCTCCGGTTTGTTTATCACACTGGAAATGGAAGGTAATGTTGAGCACTTTGCATTATGGGATACAGTATTTCACACAGTATGCTTTGTGTACTGCACATCTTAGTGAAATAGTGTTACTAGCTTCATTGGTGCATAACTACTGTACAGTATTCAAGTCAAGAAGTAACCTATTATGTTTAGTTACCCTTTCCTAACTCTTTGGTGCCATCCCATGGAGTAGTGTTGGAATAGCATCCAAAAAGATACATAGTATCTGACACATCTGTTTTAATTCACATATTCACAGAGGTATACATTTCTATATGATATATTTTTTTGCTGTTATTTTAATAGTTATTAAAAACTTGATCTATCACCCCTTAAAGGATATAGAGGAGTTCAGCTTCATCACTCAACTTGCTGGATTGACTGACCACCTCTCAGTGGCTGCAAGATTGGTTGTGTCAACTGGAGAAGAGGAGACTTAGGACCCGGCCATAATTAAAAACAAATCAATGCCACGGAGAGAGAGGGGAGAGGCAAAGAGAGAGCGAGAGAAGTGAGTGAAAGGAAAAACAGCAGGAGGAGGCATTCGTCAAGCTTCCCGACAGATGAGGGCAGGGTGATTGAGAGGGTTGGTAAGTCATAAAAACGATGGATGACATAGATGGAGAACACAGACAAGAGAGGGGGGGAAGGAAAGGAGAAAACCACCAATCAGCTTGAAGCAGTGTGATTTTGTGGACCTTGGTTCTCCATCCACCCCTGGACTCTCCGTGTTTACATCTGAACTGAAGAACAAAATTAAAGATTTACTCACCTTTGCACTTCTGAAGCTTCTCTGGGGCCCTTAAAGGGCGGAGGCCATTTTCTGGTGCCATGACCCGGATATTCGAATGAAGTCTGTTGCATGGAAGAATGCGTACATTGACTGTTCCGGTCGTCCTGTCACACAGCATGGACAAGGATGTGTGCATCTGTGTGTTTAAAGTTAGTCCACCACAAGATCTATCCCTCAGCGTTCTTCAAAAGACCTCAGCAAGTGTCTTTCTTTTCTAACGTCTTTCTAAGGTTTCTATGGCCTTGCGCCATCTTTTTAGGGAGTTTATATACTGATATACAATACTGATCAAGGTTGTATTGTATGGCCTCAAGTAACACTAAGTTAAATGATTGAGAACATGTTTTGTTGACCGCTGGGATACAATGACCAAGTCCTGAAGTATGGCAGTGGCGCCATCACTGCAAACTATGGAAAAACTGAACAATTAAGTGGGTATTTAACCCCAAACTTTTGGTAGATGCATGTTTCTCAGTGCACTGCCATGTTTGTCATGGCCTGCATGTTTGACGTAAACCCCGAGACGCAATTAACACAGGCTATTTTTCACACACAAGCCCCCTCCCTAACACTTTTCCTTCTTGCAGTATTGCTGTGGCTCCATCACAGGAGAATGATGTTGTAAAAGGCATCGCAGTGTTCACTGTTTACATATTTGAGCCAAGATTGTCGTCCCCTGCAAATGTTTACACACTTATCAGGCAACGGTCCCCAAGAACTACCCCAGGTAGACCCACCGAAGCTCGCTCTTCACGTGTTAACACAATTGCTTTTATACTCTCTAAAATTATCTTGTTATAAGTTGTTATTACTGCTAATTATTGTTATTATTATCATTATTCTTATGATTACTATGGTTCGTAGATTTGACATTATGTGCTTTTTACAAATGACTGCATTACCCATGATGCATTTATCTGCTTTTTGCTGTGTTAGAGGTTTACAGCAATGTAGTGTAGAGCTCCGCCCTGTTTTGACTTAAAGAATAATTGACCAACCAGTATGCCTATAAACAACTTTAGAATTACCATATCAAATGCTGTGTTCAATTCAGTTCTGAATGTGCAAGGGAATGCAACTGAAACACCTGAGAATTGCATGCGCATTCTCTGTAGATCTGGAAATACATACAAAAATATAACCCGATCTCATGAATGTGCGTTTCAATGGCACAGTTTTCTATTTGGCATACTTTTTATAAACAGAAATGGACTTTGGCATGCATATGCTATGCAATTGGTAGGTTTAGGGGCGTGGTGTAGGTGCATATTAAATACATGTAAAAACTGCGTATTATATGTATGTCAAATGTGCGTATCGTAAGCATGCCAAAGTCAGTTTCTGCGTATAAATAGCATGTAAAATACAAGACAAAATTGTGCTATTGATACGCATTTTCATGAGACTGGGCTATAAAATACTAAAATAATAACAGAAAGCGTTTCTTCATCGTTAGGTTGAAAGGTTCTGAGCTTGGAGAGTAACTCTTAAAGGGATATTTCACACACAAAATGAAAATTCTGTCATTAATTACTCACCCTCGTGTTATTATAAACCCGTAAGATCTTTGTTCATCTTCAGAACACATATTAAGATATTTTTGATGAAATCCGAGAGCTTTCTGGCCCTGCATAGACAGCAACGCAACTGACACATTCAAGGCCCAGAAAGGTAGTAAGGACATTGTTAAAATAGTCCATGTGACATCAAATCAAATCAAATCACTTTTATTGTCACATCACCACAGCACAAGTGCCTTGGTGAGTGAAATTCTTACGAGCGTGCTCCAGACAGTGCAAAAAAACCAAAAAACAACAATTTACATATGGACAGTACATATTTACAGACTGTACAGAAGACAATGTGCAAAATACACATACATATACTCAGTACACGTAGTGTACTATAAAGACATACTTAGTTATCAATGGTTCAAATGTAATTTTACGAAGCTACGAGAATATTTTTTCGACGACGCACATTCACAATAGTTACGCAACACATGCGTGTGGTTCTGCTAACGCAAGAACTGGCGTACTGACATAGAACCCAGATGTACACCCTGTTTAGAAGCAAAAGTAGACGCACGCTGTACATAAAACAGTTTTTGTAAACATGTCTGAAGATTTCAACAGAGAGGATGACTTGTAATTTCTGAGGGTAATTAATGACATAATTTTCATTTTTGAGTGAACTATCCCTTTAAGAGTAGGTTCTTTTTAGTGGATCAACAATGTATATGAGTGATGCTTTTGAGTCAATGCTTTTTGGTCAATCAAAAACATACAGCACAAACACTGAAGTCCGATTACTGAATGAATGACCATTTAGAGTTGATTATTTTTGGTGAATCATAAAAATACAGCGGAACCAAGGAAAACTGCTTCCTGAATCAGTGACTCTTTTGAGTTTATTATTTTTGGTAAATCAAAAGCATGCAGCTTATTGCAACTAACAGTGAGATTTACAACAGCATAGTTACAGCGATGTTCGTCATAGTTATGATGATTGTTCATAACAATGTCTACTTAAAAATATGTTTATGAGTTTTGTCAGTATTTTATAAATATTAATGAATAAAAGATATCACTTTTTTAATGTTATTTTTATTTAATATACAAGGCCAAAAAAAGAACTGTGAAAAGTCATTAAAAAGTCTATGTAAACACAATATTTGTAATAATTGTGAACTTAAAAGGTATTTATTCTACCAATTATTAAAAAAAAGGTTGTGGTTTGAAGCCAGTGATTAAAAACAACCCTCGTCAAACTTTGGATGGAGCACAGCACTGATCTAGTCCCAGTGCATCCCCCCACCACTAATCTTGCGTATCATTCTTCAATCAGTTCAGTGTGCCATAATAATGAACCCTATCCAGATCCACCAGTACTAATGCTTATAAGGGAGCACAGGGTATGATTCAGATTATCTCTCGGTAACCCGTGTTCATTTAATCTGAAGTTAAACTCTTCCTATCGTATCTAAACTGACGTCATTTTTCAAGGTCAGACAGGGAGAGCTGTAGTAGAGATGCATGCAGCTTCACAATTTCTCATGCTCATCGCTGTCCATTAAGATCTTACTGTTCTATACATTGATTTCGAGACTTATGTACTTTTTGTTGTTGTTTCTCTTTTCTTTTCTTTTTTAAATTTCGAGGAATGTGGCTTGCTGCAAGCTTTCAGCTGGTCAGGCTCTCAAGAGAAAATGGAAAGGGAAAGCTTTCTCAGTGTCAGCTCTTTATAAATGCATTTTGGTTCTGCTTTTTATTAAAAAAATCCTCTTTGATTCAAAGTGTGTGCGTTTTGATTATTCGTTAAAAATGTGTTTAGAGTTTTGGTTCACGTTTTTCCCAGTGGAATTACCATACCATATAAATATCTATGAATGTAAAACAAATATATATACTTTCACTGTTTCTTTGATGAACAGAAAGACATTTATTTCAAAAAAAATTGTACAAATTATCGTACTGAGTAATGGTAGTGTATTTAAAAAATTGAACACACTTTCAATTAAAAAAGTAACATATCAAAATATTTTTCAATATAATAAAAATGTTCAATATAAAAATGTTTTTCCATTAAAGATCCCGCCTAATTGTATACTGTCCAAAACTTTTATTACTCATTCTGTATATCTGAAAAAATTCCACAGGAAGCAGATTACAAGGTGTTGAATGCAACGTCACTTCAGGAAGAATCTGTTGTAACAAATTAAAATGAAATTAGGATGGTTGGGTATGCACTTAATCAGGTTTTTATACAGTAAAAACAAGAGCCTTTTATGAAATTATGAAATTAATTATGAAATTTGGATCGAAGTATATGAATACATTTACACAAGTGTACATTTACTTCACCCTCAACCTCAACCAGGGGCTATTATTTTCTTCTTTAAAAAAAAACTTCTAAAATGTATTTTAAACTAGTTATGTTCATTATGTTCAGTAATTTTATGTTGTATCCAGCTCAGGTTTTCATTATTAAACATACAGCAGCAGAACAGGAGGCGTGTAGAACTGTTCGATCAGAGCAAGAACTCTTATTATGACTGATGTCATTTGTCCCGACCTGAACTATAGACCGAAAGAGGATTTGATACTAGCTGCGACATTTACTTTCTTACAGGCTCCATGATCTAAATGAGTTGTTTTAAGCTGTGAGTCTATAGCATTTTTAGGCTCTTTTATTAATTGGGCCCCGCAAAATGTGGCTGTTTCATGCCATATCATATATAATTTCAATTAACAAGTTCGTCGGTTGGCATAACTTGTATTTACATATTTCTGATATTATAAAGGTGCACTCACATTTACCATTATTCTGTGAATTTTCGCAGCTGTCCAGTCATTTAAAAACATCCATTTTACTCAGTTAAAGGTACATATCTGGCCAAAAATGTACTTGGAAAAAAAAATGTAAAGTAAAAAAGTACAACTTTAAATGGTAGTGAAGTAAAAGTAGAAAAAAAGAAAGAAATAGATTCTTGTTTCATCATATCGATCCATATCCCAACATTGCTTAAAAATAAACGTTTTGCCAGACATACATACAAAGATTTGATTAAAAGGAGAAAACAAAATGCAGCGGCACAGATCACACATTTAGCCTATCTAGTGCAACAACAACAAATAAAATGCAGCACAGTGAAACACAAAAAATCCATCCTTTACACCTTAATGCCATCCCATATGTAAAATGACATGAACATGAGTTTAGAGTTTTAGAGATTTTTTTTTAAAGTTTTACAGTTTCACAGATGTCCAAAAATGATACTTCAAAAAATCTGATTCTAATACATATTTTTTGCATACATCTGAAGAAAGTCAAATACATCTGGGATTGCATGAGGGTGAGTAATTGATGAGAGGATTTACAGTTTTGGTTGGAGCATCCCTTTAATGAGTCAGATGTGATGCAGAGGCCAGAAATATATTCCAGACAGAATATAAGAACTTGTGTTGAATTAATGATGAGTGTGACATAGAATTAAAACATACAATATTGACTTTTTGAAAAAGTCACTTTTGTAACATTTCTTCATTATTTCTACATGTCTATACATTATTTCTAACATTTCTATATCATTATATAAAGTACAGGCCTTGTGCGTGGCAGGAGCACGAGGTTTCACTTCAATCAAACGTAACGCTATAGTTCTTCACAAGCTACAGATAATGCAGAAGCTTGGAACAAGTGACATCTTAAACTAAACCCCCCCCCCCCCCAAGCAAGTAAGGCTATAAATATAGCCTGTATTTTACACTTATGCTGCATGATGTCCAGTTTAACACTACATGTACCACGTGAGGTGTCTGATATTTCCTCTCTCGTGATCTTGTCTGGCGTGTTTCGCTGTTGTAACACTTTCCGGTTTCTGGTCACTACAGTGCACTCACTGTATTAAACTGAAATCAGCCATAAAGTAACTTTAGCTGGTCAGTAGATAGAGAATGACTGGTTATGAATAAGACAAGGCCTGCAATAACCTGAGTTAATTTCTTCTTACTTTGGCTTGGTTTCTACTGTAGTTGTGGAGGTAGAAATGTGAAGAGCTAGAGATTTTGTATTTGTGTATCCAATGTTGTTATTCTGTCTTGACTGCATCTGTAACTTCTCGTTTAGTTAAAATGAGCCTAATCATATAATTTCTGTCATTAAGAGGAAAGACAGGCAAAGTGTGAAACAACATTTTCAATCAGCCCCTCTACCATATTTTAAACATTAGTTTAAACAGGTAAATGCAACGGGCCTTAGGAATTACCACCTCTTATGTATTGGGTTCTGCAAGATATATGTTTGATAGAGAAATAGCAGTTTGTAGGATAGCCAATAAATAAAATCAGGGAACTGTAGGCCTGTATTAGGCTTTAATTAGACCTCTAGGACTCTGAATAGCATGTACTAGTCTCTTCATGGTACAAGTCAAACACACTGAGCATGAATGAACCTGTACTGATTGCTTTGTGATACAATTAAAATGATGTATGTGATGTTTTGACAGGCTTTTAAAAACAGACCACTTGCAGCGCTCCACCTTTAAAGAGGTGCCAGAGTTGGGAGATAACAATTGCAGGTGAAGTGGGGATAGACAGAAAGATAACTATATTTCCGCTTATTTTACGATTGAGACATACTGCTGGCATCTCGGTTGTATTGTCTTAAACAATATAGTCTAAGCTTTGGGATCTGGAACTTTCTGACTTGAGAGATTTTTATGTAAAAATCTTTTGAGAGGACTTTTTCCACAATACAGAGACATTAAAGCTGTAATTTCTATCTAATATTTCACTGATATAAGACAGCATAGTATCAAATGCTTTAATTTTGTTAGTTTTCCCCTGCTAATTAAAACAGAATTAAATCTGCTTTCTAATATATTGATATGTATTTGTGTGTGTGTTAATGACAACCTATATTTGTACATAGCTGGCCATATACAGTACATATATTGTTACATAATAATGCATTGTAACATAATAATACTTGTCGTATGTGTTAGTGTAACATTTTCTATGTCTTTAATTATTTAGTCTATTTTAATGCTGTCTCAGCTACATAAAGAATCTTTAAAAAGCCCCTCAAATAATTCCCCTGCATTTTACAACACACATTACCAATAGGCTATTAGGATTCATTAGAAGCTTGAAAAAAATGGATACCTCTGTTACATTCAATAAACAAAAAAAACCTCCACTGGGAATTGTTTGGATAAAATGAGCAATGGACTCTATGTTCTTTCCCTTTGGTAAGACATGATTTAAAATCAAATGGAGGGTCACATTAGCTGAATAATTCTGCAGAATAAAACACTGATCTGTGAATCATCAGGAATGTACCTTAACGACATGGTTCTAACACACTGATATATATTAATGATAAAACAAGCCTCATGAGTCATGACACACAAAGCCACTGAAGTGTGTCTGCTGAAATGCTGTTTCGTTTTGATACAATGTAAATGTATGAGTCAGAGAATGAAAGGACTTTAAACTCATCTCCATCCATCCACTGCCCAACAGGTGTGTGAGAGATTTGGTGGATTCAAAACAATTATATTTATATATATTTTTTAAAGCTCAATAAGGTACGGTTTAATTTCTTTTAATTGTCAGCCAAAAAGAATAAAAAAAAAATAAAAAGAAGAAGATTGTTTGGTCTTTTCTAGCTGAGGAGGGGGCGTTTGAATCTCAAGTGAAACTGTCCATGTGTGTCTAAACACGAAAATGTCAGAAGTTCACACTAGTAATGTTGCTGATGACATTTGTCATGCATTTGCACCCATGTTCGAAAGAGGATGTGATACTTGATGGGACATTTGTGCCTTCTAAATGTGGCGCTAGCGTGTCTTTAAGAAAGTTCATGACTGCAATAACTTTAACAATTAGATTTAAGCTAACTAGTTGAACGAGATGCATATACTTGCATATACATAAATCACATTTTCAATAAAAGGAAATTATTCTATCAATAAAATGTATTATTATTATATTACTGGCTCCAGAACATCCAAATATGTGGATTATTATATATGTGTCTTATTCATGTATGTGGTTTATTCATTCTTCCATTCTACCAGTAACAAAATATAATTTACATTTAACAGACGCTTTTATCCAAACCGACTTACATTTAGTCTGTACATTTTTTGTCATTATGTGTTCCCTGGGAAGTGAACCCACAACCTTTTGCGCTGCTAACGCAATGCTCTACCACTGAGCCACAGGAACATCTGTTTATAATATATGGTTCATTTCTTCTTCTTCTTTTTTCTTCTTCTTCATGTTCATCATCATCATCTTCTTCTTATATACATTCAATCATATTTTCTGTAAAAAGGTATTTATTCTAACAACAATAAAATATAATTGAATTACGTTAAATTATAATAATAATTAATATTATTATTATTATTACTATTGTTATTGTTTAGGCTCCAGCAGTTATTCATGATGACCCTATATGATTATAGAAGGTAGATTATTATTATTATTATTACAGCAACAGAACAAAAACAGAAATCAAATGAGATGCTTAATGTTTTTTGAAGTTACGTATACATTCAGTCACATTTTCTATAAATATTCTACCAATAATATACAACTACCAAATATATTAGTATTAATGCTGTCAAATTATTGATTGTGATTAATCATTTGTTTTTGTTTGCATAATGTGTGTGTTCTGTGTATATTTATCATATATATATAAATACACACACATACAGTATATATTTTGAAAACATTTATGTGTATTTACATATAATTTATATTATAAATAAATATATTTAATATATAAACAACATATTTTTCTGAAATATATACATGCATGTGTGTTTATTTATATATACATAATAAATCTACACAGCATACATACATATATTATGTAAACAAAAACTTTTATTTTGGTTGCGATTAATCGCAATTAATCATTTGACAGCACTAAAAAAAATATATTTTACTCATATTTAAAAAGTTGACTGGGAGGGTGTAGTTCTCCCAAAAATAAACAGTCTGACCTTCCAGCCAAATTGTTATATTTGACCAAACTATTTTCATTTTCTCTTATGTTTTTCTCTGTTTAAACGCCACAATATTTGGTAAAACTGACAAAACTGTGTCCCTCTGTAATACTAAATACAATCAAAATTGGTGACGCTTTTGTGTTTGGAATGGCATGAGCCTAGTTTCCTTCTAGTATAATGGCACACTCTGTTCAGTACTCCAGTGTTGTGTTTTGTTTGTTTTTTAACCACTGTACGAAAGAGGAAGTGAAAGCTTTGCTATTAGGGCTGTCCCTCAAAAGGCTCTGCCTAAATATGACTTGTGAAGGTCAGAAGCACGTGTGGGATGACGGCAGATACTGCTGGACTTTCTTTCTGTGTGGGTGAATTCAAACCAAAATCTCCCTCTCAAATTCCACCCATGAAGGGATATTCCCCTCACAGAAGAATCCCTATAAAGTCTGACAGCCTGGACAATGAGCCACACAACAGACTCTCTGTACATCAAGCCAATCTAATACAACAGAACAGCCAGAATGACCGCCTCTCGCTTCGTCATTTTCTCCGCAGTGGTGGTGCTTCTGTGCGCAGTTAGCATCAGTGAAGGTAAGATGAAGGACAAAGACAAATTAACATAGTGAAATACAAGGCAATATGTAAAACATTTAATTAAAGTCTGTGCAATGTACAGTGTAGTTGTATACTGTTTTAACAAAACCTGTGTATTCTATAATCTAGGTTTGCGTATTGGACCTCAAAGGTGCTGTTTTTCCTTTTCATCCCGTCCTGTGCCAATCAAAAAAGTGGTTGATTACAGCATGACAAGCCAGCAGTGCCCCAACGAAGCCGTGCTGTAAGTTTCACAACAATATATCTCTGTTTTTGTGTACGTGGGAGAAAAAATTACAATAGATTACTAATATTATTATTCTTTTTTTTATATACGTTGTTTTACATATTTAATATTTTAATAACTTTGTTTGTTATATTAATAATCATTCATATTGTTATGTTTAAATGGTTTTCTAATTTGACCAACAGAGCAATTCCTTTGTGTTTAATGGTATTACATTTCTCTGAATACAGATTCAAGACTGTGAAGGGTCATTACGTGTGTGCCAAACCCACTGACTCATGGGTAAAGGACAACATCAAGATCATTGACAGCAGGAACGTCGGAAGCCAGGGGACCTTGTAATCGTATTGACCTGCGTCCTCCAACTTCTGAACCATTTTGGAAGCACTGGACAAGTGTGGAGTCTGAGCAAAACTGGAAAAAAAGAGGATGCAATTATTGTGCTCACCGACAAATGCATTGTCACTAACTGATCAGCATGTTGAAGCTATGGGGTTAAACAATACAGAATGTATGTTGTTTGAATTGTTTATCTTTTTGACTCGTCTGTCATTTGTCTTACTAATGTATTTCTAAAAAGAGTGTTTTGTACTGAAAGATAAAGTATTGCAGATCATCAACCTATTGCTTAAAATATAAACTAATTTATAGAAGAACATGAAACGAATCTGAATATTTTTGTAATGTGTCATTTAAGACAACATAATTACGATGACGATCTGTTTATGTAAGTTTTTGCTAATGTAACCTCCTCACAATAAAGGCACTTTTGGGTCTCTATTTGACTCGTTTGACTCCATTTGTGTAAAAATAATCCTGTTATCTTTCGCCACGATTCACACTGTTCACACTTACAGAGGTGGTCAGGTTTCAAGATTTCTGTACATTTGAAAAACCGTTAACATTTGTCTATTTGCATATACGAGGCTGTTTAACATGCAGCCTGCTAAAACTTAATCTGTGGAAATGTTGCCACGGATGTCCCTTTGTTGTCCCTTCAGGTTCTGTAAGCTATTTTATATAGAACAGGTTGTGAAGAAATTATCTACTCCCTGAAGACTTCACTAAGTGAAATGATTTCTATATCTTTATTCCTTCAGTGCAGTACAGCATTATATTCCAGTGAAATATCGTCACTTTTTGTGAAATGTTTTTATATTCTCATTCCAAATAGTTTCATACAGAGCCAGAAGTCTACCTCATATTAGTGCAATAATCATTTTGACAAGCTGTGACTTATTATTATTTATTTATATATACAAGCAACTATGTTAATTTCTTTATTCTTTTGTCTTAGCTTAACTATTTTAATTGTACATCACTTTGTATTATGTATTTTTTTTTTTTGTTTTTTGTCTATTATGTACCGTGCACCTTATGCAGAAGCTCTGCAGTTTCGTTGTATCTTGTGTACAATGACAATAAAGAAATTCTATTCTAAAATAACTCTTCTAACATATCACGCAGATCTGACAGAAAGCAACGCCACCTCAGTAAATTAGTGAAACATCAAACCGAGTTAATACCTAAATAATATGTTTTAATATTATGCAAGAAATTATCATTAAAGCAGAAATAAGAACAATTTAAACGGCATCTCTGATTCAAACTCACTCATCGTCAGCATCATCAGTCTTCTCCGCATTGGATTATGGGAAATAGTGCTTCAGCAAGTGTACATCGGTTGTACCAAAAGCCGTTAAGCCATCTGCCATATTGGAAAATCTGTGAACAATCTGTGAACACAATGCATCTGCACTGCAACTAGTTATATACATGTATGAATATCTGTATCTTCAGAAGACTTCAGAAGATGCTTTTGCTAAACTAACACAATACAACAAGACGAAGCTGTTAGCTAGCAAAGCATTAAAAAGTTACTTTCGTTTAAAATCCTGTAATATTGAGTTAATATATATTAAAAACACAAACCAACACATTCTTATCTGTGAAAGGTTATCCCGTTTCTTCAGGAATTTAAATACTGATGGTTCTTTGACTTTGAATATTATTTAATTATTATGGGGAATGACGTTGGCCGTTGCAAGATGGCGGACGCCATCTACGTGCTTGGAGCAGTCGAATTATGAATCTTTACCCATAGATATATATACGTAGATGCCTCATGAGCGACTGTTTCTATGGGCCGCTATACGTAAGCCATCCGCCATATTGTAGCGGTAAACTTGACGTCATTCACCATAGTAATCACTGTATATTCAAAAGATGCCACAATCATGCACAGAACGGCTCAACGGCTCTGTGTGAACCTACAGTATGATGAATGACGTCAAAACTACCGTTCCAAGATGGCGGCTGCATCTACGTGCCTGGAGCGGTCGAAAAGGGCGAATTCGACCGCTCCAGGCGCGTTCCACTTGACGTCTTTCACCATATTGTAGCTTCGCACCGAGCCATTGAGTTCGCAGACCATCGGCTGTGCAGGATTGTGACATCTTTTTCGAATATTCAGTAATTACTATGGTGAATGACGTCAAGTTGACCGCTACATTATGGTGCATACGGCCCTTAGAAACAGTCGCTAAAGAGGCATCTACATATATATATCTATGGGTTGTAAACTCAAAACCAGAGACGATTGTGGGTAAAATGTATTGAACGAATGTAGGGAATTAACTCATTAACTCAGACTTTTCTTTTATTAACACATTTTCAGACATGTGTTAAATAAAAAAGGAAAAAGTGTTTCAATAAAGCTATGTAGTACGGTATTGTTTCGGTCTTATTGCTAAATATATATGTATTTCTATGTATCAATAAATGGCTATAAATGGTTCATGCATATATAGCAGAATATGAAATAATATAAGTGCTAGAGTCCCATATATCAAAATATATTATTTCATATATCACATTATATCTTCCAATATATTCACATATATTTTTGTTTCGTAAGGGACACTCGATATAGTGCAATATATAGGGGATAGGGAGCAGTTTCGGACACTGCTCTGTAAACAGTACAAAAAGTTAGATGCAGGCCGCTGTCAGATTAACCAATCAAACGGCCTTTTGAGGTGCTTTATGCCTGTCAATCAATTGGTTCATTCAAGGAAACAATTCATATATGAAAAGCCGGAAACGGTCATAAAGGCTGAATAAAATAAAAAGATACCTGAGACACAAAAGAAGCAAAGACAAGACTGAGTGAAAACTGAAGCTTTTCATTGCTGGATGGATCTGCGCACTATAACATGCTTAAAAAAATGTTGAAATGTGATTCTGCTTGACAGGCAACCATACGGTTCCGCAAGCATGGGGGCATGGTTACATTTGGCAGAAGTTATAGATTGGCTACGCTACAACAACAACAAAAATTGTCATACGAAGACAAAAAGTAGATGCATCACTAATTCATATTTGATCTGCTTCCCTCTGAAACTAAACAGCACGTGAATAATGAGGCAAACATTGTTTACTTTGGCCTAATCATTGCAAAAACCACTCGCCACTAGCTCAAGATTTTTCCCAGATTGTACATCATTAATAAAGCAGTTATTTGGGGGTGTTAAAATTGCTCTGTAAACCAGACGGAAAGTTTGGAAACATTGTATGACCTTATGCATCTGACGTAGTGAGTGGTGTTTTCAACCACATAGGTTTGTGGTTCTGTGTATTCTACTGTTGAACGTGAGAAGGTGTAATCTTCAAATAATTTAGTTCTCTTTTCTGCCCGCAAATACACGTCATGTTGGTAATAGGAAGTGACACTGTCCATTTTAGATCCAGATACTGTATGTACGTAGATAACTGTGTAATTCGACCATGCAGAGGTTGTGGGACTGGGATTCAGGATCAGTCTCTGAGAAACTACAGAGGTTTTTGGTGTCTGATGGATTTTGAGGGGTGATCAGTTGGCCTAACACAAGGGCTTTCAACCTTTTTCAGACCAAGGGCCCTTTAGAGTTGTTTTTTAAGCCTAGCTTCTAATATTCTTATATTACCATATGACATTTATGCAAAGTGACTTACAGGCTACACATTTTTTGTCTACTTACATTATTTACATTACTGTATATACTCTACTTGTACATTAGGACTAAATTATGTTACCGAATGCATTTAATGGTAGGGAGACAACAAAATGTTTAAATTAATATAGTTTCTGAATTTTTTTGGTAATGCATACATTCATCATTTTTCACAAAGTTTAGTTTAATATAAAACTGACTTTGGTGTTGACCTTCTTGAAATGCTGAAAGTGTTTGAAAATACTCATTGATTCTTTATAAATGTTGATAGTTTTGGCTATATGTTCCTGTGGCTCAGTGGTAGAGCATTGCGTTAACAGCGCAAAGGTTGTGGGTTCAATCCCCAGGGAACACACATACTGGCAATAAATATATAACCTGAATGTACTGTACGTCGCTTTGGATAAAAGCGTATGTAAATACTATGCAAATAGAGCACATTGGAGTGGATTTCAGCTTTTGAGAGGAAAAAAGGAAGCAAGATTAATGTGTCTATGTAGATGCATGTGGTTTTGAGAAGTATGATAGTTGAGAAACATGTTGTTTCTTTAGTATCGGCAGCACAGCCTTTAGACCTATCTGAGTCTAGGAGCATTTCTTAAAAAACTAAAAAGAGGAACACTGCCTTACTCTGTTCTAAAACCCTCTTCAGTTCTTCTCGACTGACCTTTGGTGGTGGATTTTTATTTGTGAATTGTCTAAATACTCAATCCACTAAAGGCAAACGTGTTTTCAGCAACATCTCTCTCTCTCTCTCTCTCTCTCTCTCTCTATATATATATATATATATATATATATATATATAACTCTCTCTCCTCTCTCATCTCTCTCTCTCTCTTACTCTCTAAACATGAGGAGACAATATAGAAACAAAGTATCTGTGGTTAGTTAGCCCTAAACCTGCTACTGTTCTGCAGTCCTTTACTGCCATCTACTGATGAAAGTTTTAGGCTTTTATTGGGAAACAACACTAGGCTGCACAGAATATTATGTGAAAATGTGTGCCCAAGTTATGTCAGATAATACCATACTAAATAATGTGTTTAATATAACGGTACATTTCCAGACACATAATGATTTACTCTGACTGAAAAAACAAACAAACATTTTATAGTGAATGTATACACACAAGTACAACCCGAATTCTGGAAATGTTGGGATGTTTTTTAAATTTGAATAAAATGAAAACTAAAATAATTTAAAATCACATGAGTCAATAATTTTATTCACAATAGAACATAGATAACATAACAAATGTTTAAACTGAGAAATTTTACAATTATTATGCACAAAATGAGCTCATTTCAAATTTGATGCCTGCTACAGGTCTCAAAACATTTGGCACGGGGGCAACAAAGGGCTGAAAAAGCAAGACATTTAGAAAAGATTCAGCTGGGAGAACATCTAGCAATTAATTAAATTAATTGACATCAGGATTGAGTGAGCTGAAAGCTGTCTGCCATTGTGTCGACTCCGGTGCATGGAAGACAAGATGTCTCTGATTAAGTGATTGAGGTGTTTTGTTATTGGATGTAATAATGAATGCAGCAGTCGTCAGTTACTCCCTACATCTGAGCTGCTGAAGACGTTAGGATTAATGCTACTTTCATTTTGAAGGGAATGCGCCGATCCCTATCTACATAAATGTGCCTATGTTTTGTTCATTTAATGCTGAGCTTGACAGGCCTGAAAAGAAGAAGCTGTGTTTTCCTGAAACATGTTTTCAGTGAATCAGAAAGAAAAGTACATGGAACATTTTCACATGAGTGACAAAGCAGCAATAAGGACAAGGAAAAGAAGGAGCTAAAAACAACACTCATGCAATTTGATACTCAAAAATGGGTCTATCTAAAAGTCTTTATGAAAAATACATCTATGTGAAGCTGCTCAGACGTTATTCTAAACACAACAGCGCTGAGATCTTCAAGCACTACAGAACTTATGCAGATTATTTCTGTCATTGTGAAGAAGCATCTTGAATGAGAAGCCTGATGTAGTGCTGTTCCTGGTGATTTTCTGACTTCAGAACGTGAGGGCTTTTATTTTGAATCAAGACAAAATACATAGTTTTTTCAGTCAATTTATGGCAGGTTTAGTTTCATTTGTTGCAATTGCACAGGTTTGGCTAATGTTGGTCTTACACCCATTCTCTCCTAAAACCCACACACACACACACGCACGCACGCACGCACGCACGCACACACACACACACACACACACACACACACACACACACACACACACACACACACACACACACACACACACACACACACACACACACACACACACACACACACACACACACACACACACACACACACACACACACACACACACATATTATTTTTATTTTTCATCTTACCAACAGCTGTTAATCATACAGTTCCTGGGAGTTGTTACTTTTATTTTATTGACTTCCCAATTCCAAACCAAAACTTGTCAGTGCTGTGAAGACAGTTTCACATTGCCCTCTCCCAGCCATTGTGTAAGTTTACAGGTTATACGTTTGCTCCTTTATAGCTGAATTATAGAAGATGATTTTGTGCATGCCGGCACTTTAAACAAACATTTTGAATTTGAACTTTTCCCCCTTAGGTTTACGACACCTAGAGCTGAATTTTGTGTGAATCCAGATGAATCCTTGATCTATACTTTTTCACACTCGACAGTCTTTTTAACCATGGCAGCATAATCCAAGGCTATTTTGTGGCATGACTCACACTATTCATACGTGCAGGGGTCGTTCTTTTAACTGAACTTCTTACATTTCAAGCTCTCTGTAGAGATTTTGTATGGAAAATACAAAGGTTAGTTTATTTTGGCATGATCATATAGGATGAAAATAAATGAGTGATTTAATGCACCAGCTTTCTACCACGAGAAGAGCTGTGATAGAGCGGACGTGATTCTCCTGCTTCTTCATTTTCTGCTTACAGGTGAAATCCCTAAATGAAAAAAGAAACCATTTAAAATAGAATGATACTTTGACTATTACAATAGATCGTGAATATAAACAGTGGCATTAGTCAATGATCTGTTATGTATGCAATACAGAAACAAGTGCATTTTTTGGTATCAAAACACAGCAGCAGTTTCCATCAGGAAGTAATGTCAGTACATAACATGGCTGAACATTTCGACTATCTTGATCATGAAAAATGACTTGTCGTTCTGATGACACTGATGCATTCATTGATATAAATATTTACTTTTGAGAGATGAACTAAGGATTTTGAGCAATTAACAGGCTTTTGGTAACCCATTGTGTGATGCTGTTTGTATAAATTGTCTGGAGAAATGCACTTGCTTGTTTGCAAATGTTAAGGATGAATTGAGAAATGTACTAAAGTGACTGAGAAAGACTGTAATGATCTGTTAAGCATTCAAATATAAACTAAAAAAGGCAATGTGACTGTAAATGAAATGTAGAGGCAATACAATTTGATTATTTTTGATACTGATGATTATAAATTAGACCGATTGGGGTAAAAAGGGACACTGAAATAAATTAAATGACAATGTTAAGTACTATTTTATTCCTGCTTTTGTAACTGTGTAACCTTTTGATTCATTGCATCAGTGAAGAAACATCTTGAAGAATGAGAAGCCTGATCTCTGTGGTGTTCCTGATGATCTTCTGCTCTGTGCAGATGACTTCAAGCGGTGAGTGCTCTTTTTTATTATTTGTTCTGAATGAAGACAACATGTATTGTTTACAGATAACTTATGGCAGTTTCAAATTGAAAACCTTTTGTCTTATTTTTCTCCATATTTCAGCTGCCATTGCTATTGATGCAGAACAATCAGACTGCTGTGTAGAGTTCAGTAATGTGAAGATTCCTGTGAAACTGGTGACGTCTTACTACTGGACCAGCAGCAACTGTGCCAGACGCGCTATTGTGTGAGTACATCAACATTATCTCATTTTCAAACTGCAAAGACTATCTTTATAAGACACTCCATAAAATAAAATAAATACGATGACCTAAATCTTATTTTTTGTGTCTTTCCCATCAGGTTTCAGACAAAAGCAGGGAGAGAGTTCTGTGTAGATCCAGAGACCACCTGGGTTAGCGGCCATATTGATAAAATGGACAAAAGGTCTAAAAGAAGCTACAGTGTTTCTATCTGAACTGTGCATTTCATATTGTATATTCAAACCTTGTGTTATTTCCAATGTTTATATGTAATGTATTTTAATTTGGCAGAATAATTATGGTGTTCCTGTGGCTCAGTGGTAGAGCATTGCGTTAGCAGCGCAAAAGGTTGTGGGTTCAATTCCCAGGGAACACATATACTGACAATAAAAATGTATAGCCTGAATTGGATAAAAGCGTCTGCTAAATGCATAAATATAATGTGATTGGGTTAAGCTGTTTCAATAAAATATATATCAATGATAAAATTATCATAACAAGTAATGTTTTATTCTCTATTCCATACAGGTATATTAAATGTTATGAAAGTGTGCGTGTGGTGTGTGTGTGTGCGTGCGTGCGTGCATAGCCGTGGGAACGTATTTTGAGCAGAGAGGGCTGAGAAATAAAACGGGGGTGTTGGTCACGTGACAAGAGTGATGCGAGACACTATGATCCATGATATATAATTTATATATGTGTTATTTCATTTCCATGTAGTATGTTGAAGTAACGTTACTAAAATAACTCCAATTTATTATTTTTATTTACAAATATTTATTATTAGTATTATGTTGAAAACAGCTGAGTAAAATTGTCATGAGTCCATGCCCTGTGTTTCTCCCTCTCACCACCAGAGTTCACCATCTCCCTTCCTCCTGGACTCATTTCCCTAAACTCCTTACACCTGTCACACATCACACCCTCAGCTGTTCCCCATTATCACGGTCTTTATATTCTCTTCTCACTCACCACTCTGCCTGGCTATATTATATGTATGTATACATGCATGAGTTTGGTTTATGTCGAGTCTGCTCTCTAGGACATCAGCGCTGTGTTGCCGTCTGTTGTGTCCCGTTTTGTATACTGTTTTGTTTTTGCCAAGTTGGCCTTTTTGTTCATTAAAATCTGTCCTTACCTGCTTTTGGACCCAGACCCCTGTTTTTCCTCGGTGCCCTTCGCCCGCACCGTGACAAAAAAGATTTCAGGTTTTGAATAGAAAGTTCAAAAGAACAGCATTTATCTGAAATATAAATCTTTTGTAACATTATAAATTCTTCATTCATTATGTCTTTATCATCACGTTTTATCAATTTAAAGCAGCCTTGCTAAATAATAGTATTAGGCCGAATTTCTATAATTTCTTAATATATATATGTATAGCTTTTGAATGTTTATATTGTATAAATGCTTATCTTTGGATATTTGTGTTCATCAAATAATCCTGAAAAAATCTACTCAAATTGTTTAAATATTGATAATAATAATAATAAATGTTTCTTGAGCAGGATATCAGAATATTAGAATGATTTCTGAAGGATTATGTGACACTGAAGAGTAATGATGCTGGGAATTTAGCTTTGATCACCGGAATAAAATACATTTTAAAATATATTCAAATAGAAATCTGTTATTTCAAATAGTAAAAGTATTGCAAAATGTTACTGTTTTTGCTGTACTTTGGGTCAAATAAATGCTGGCTTGGTGAGCAGAAGAGGCTTCTTTAAAAAACATTAAAAATCTTCAAAAACTTTTGACTGGTAGTGTATATTTGTAACCGGAAAATTTGTTAACAAGCACCCACCCCCTTAGTGCCTCTTTTTTGGTTTGGCCCTTGTGTGTGTGTGTGTGTTGTGTGTGTGTGTGTGTGTGTGTGTGTGTGCGTGTGCGTGTGCGTGTGCGTGTGCGTGTGGCGTGCGCGTGTGCGTGCGCGTGGTGAGAGTGAGTGAGTGAGTGAGAGAATTATTATGAAGAAAAAAGCATTTGTTTTACATATCTCAGACTATCATGAATTTTATAAATATGACTTGAAAACAAATCCGTTTTAGCAGCACATTTCCCTTCTCATGTAAACACTTGTTTTGCTTTTGATATACTGTCCTTCATGGTACTGTCCTGCAGTCATATACTGCCATCTAACGGTGGACGTTTTCAGTCTGATAGACTTTCAATGACAAAGATAAAATATGAAACTATGCTGGAATACATTAGATATTATGCAAAGTTTTCCCTTAAGTAGATCACCACATTTTTTTCTTAGTGTCACTAACTGTAAATGAATTCTGTGAATCCAGACTTCAAGCATGACGATCTGACCTGCAGGCTGATATAACTGAGGAAGAATGGCAAATAGGATGTTTAAAAGCCCAAACTCAGACAATGAGCACCCATTTGAGACAGTTCAGTATAAATGGCTGAGTAGACAGTATATCACTCCAGTTACGTTACATCACTTCAACCCGAATATTCCTGAGAAATGCTTCAAATATAAGCAAGAAAAGGGACATTTATTCATGTGTATGGGAATGCACTAAAGTTAATTGTTTTTGGGTTAAAATACTGATGTGAAATCATTGGTAAAATAATTCTTCTTGATCCTGTTTTGTATATTACTATATTTTATTACATGAAATATTGTTGTTAATTCTCTGTTTGCTGGTAGCTAATAATGGCATGTTCTTGGAAAAAAGAAGAACGTCCTGGTGTGTCTCAGTGGATAAAGGGGATGACCTCATGCCTTGTCTTAGAAAAGACTACCTATTTTTTGAAAAACAAACTTCATGTATTTTGGTCCATCAGGAAAGTGTTCTATGACTTTTTAGAGAGTCTAGAACTTTCTAGAGTCTAGAAGAAGGCGACTCTTTTGTGGAAATTTATGTTATTGTTGTATTTTTAAGGGCATTGAGTTATCTTTGAGTTCAATTATTTATTATTATTATTTACTTATTTTATTCAGTTATAATGAAAAATTGAACTGTTGTCTTAACCTATATGACAGTGTTTGAAAATAAATAATAAAAAAAGAAATAAGTTTAACTGGGGGCTGAATTATTCTAACTTCTCTGTTAGACCAACAAGAAACTAGAAACAAGAAGTGGATGTGTTTTCTTAGAGCAGGGGTTCTCGTTCCTATTTCTGGTGGTCCAACATATTGCTTTAATCAAACACACCTGAATCAGTTAATATGTGGGTTTATATGTGAGTAAGGGGTAAAGGTTTAGAACCTGATATTTGGTGGCGGCACAATTCATATTCAATACATATTTGATCACAAAATCTTCAGATTTAGTTAATTTAATGCTGAGCTTGGCAGGCCTGAAAAAGAGGAAGTTGTGTGTTGTTTTCCTGAAGCACGTTTTCAGTGAATTTGAAAGAAAAGTACTTGCCACATTTTCACATAAACAACAAAGCAGAAAAAGGATGAGGAAAAGGAAGAGCTAAAAACAGCTCTGATTCTGCAATGTTGATACTCAGAAATGGATTTGCATGAATGTCTTTATGAGGAATACATCTCCTACCATGTATATAAGAAGGTGTTCAGACATTATTCTGGACACATCAGCTCTGAGATATTCAAGCTATACAGAACTTTTCCTGTGATTGTGAAGAAACATCTTGAAGAATGAGAAGCCTGATGTCTGTGGTGTTCCTGATGATCTTCTGCTCTGTGCAGATGACTTCAAGCGGTGAGGGCTCTTCCATTTTTTTCTTTTTGAATGAAGACCAAATGTATTGCATTTGTTGCAACTGGTGATTTAAAATGTGGAAACAATGATCAAACTGAAAACTTTTGTCTTATTTCTCCATATTTCAGCTCCCATTGCAATTGATTCAGCACAATCTACGTGTTGTGTAGAGTTCAGTAATGTGAAGATTCCTGTGAAAATGGTGACGTCTTACTACTGGACAAGCAGCAGCTGTCCCATACGTGCTATTGTGTGAGTATCATCAACATTATCTCGTTTTCAAACTGGAAATTCAATCGGAATGAGATACTCCAATAAACAAACTTTGATCTAAATCTGATTTCTTTGTCTTTCCCAGATTTAAGACAAAAGCAGGGAGAGAGTTCTGTGTAGATCCAGAGAACCACCTGGGTGAGCCACCATGTAGATAAAGTGGACAAAAGATCAACAACTGCTACAAAAGCACAAACTCAGAGTCTCAAAGTCTAAAAGAAGCTACACTGTTTCTATTTAAAATGTGCATTTCATATTATATATTTAAACCGTGTGCTATTTCCAATGTGTATATACAATATTTTATTTACAGAATAATTTATGTGATTGGGTTCAGTTGTTTTAATAAAATATCAATGATACAATTATCATAATGTAGTAATGTTTTTATTATCTATTGTATACAGGTATAATAAATGTTATTCACGTGTGTGTATCATGAAGAAACAAAGCATTTGTTTGAAATATTCAGGTCAGGCTATCCTGAATTTTCTAAATAATACTAAAAACAAATCTGTTCTTAGCAATACATTTCCCTTCTCATGTAAACACTAAATCACTATATACTTTGTGTTAATAGAATTAAATATTGAGAGTATGTAGCTTTTGATATACTAATAAGTTATATGTTCTTCATGATACAGTCCTGCAGTCATATACTGCCATCTAACAGTGAAAGTTTTCAGTCTGATAGACTTTCAATGATAAAGTTAAAATACATCAGATATTATGCAAATGTTTCCCAGAGGATTATAGATGATAAAACCACGCTAAAAATCTTGTCGACTATAGCTATAAGATTACAAGGATAACAGGTTACAATTAGCAATGGACTGTTTGCATTATAATTGCTTCCTTAATAAAAAAGAAAATGTACAGAAAGTTTCGGAGAAATTCGTGTAGTTTCTTGAGTTTCTAAAAGGACCTTGTAGATCTCCGGATGGATCTTTAGAAATTTCCAGAGACTCGCCTTTACTAATTATTTTGAGAAATCCACTTGCTGGTTTGTAAATGTTAAGGATGATTTGACAACTGAGAAGAACTGTAATATGTGAAATATAGGCATTGAATAGTTAATATTGAATAATACTGAAATACATATTAATACCAGATTTGTTAAGCATTCAAATGTAAACTAAAGAAGACAAAGTGACAGTCAAATAGAATTTGAATAATTTTGATAACATTAATAACATGATTCTAAATGGTTGATTTGGACAAAAAGGGACACTGAAATAAACTAAATGAAAATGTTAACATACTATTTTACGCATGCGTTTGTACCTTCGTAGCCGAAAGCTTGAAGCTCTGCTGAATTTCTTGTGTCATGGTTCATTGAAGAATGAGAAGCCTGATGTCTGTGCTGTTTCTGGTGCTCTTCTGCTCTGTGCACATGTCCTTAGGTGGTGATGGCTCTTTTTGTTATATAAAAATAAGTAGGTATTTTTCTTTTTATTTAGGTAGGTCTATTTCTTGTTGGAATTTAGTGTTGCACTTGGTGATTTGAAAATATAGATCAATATTCTCAAAAACTTTTGTTTTTTTTGTGCATGAACAAACAGATACATGAGATTTTTCTAATTTGGGATATTTCAGTGTTAGTACTTGATGTGGCACAATCAAAGTGCTGTTGAGAGATCACTAATGTAAAGATTCCTCTGAAACAGGTGACATCTGGACCAGTATCATCTGTCTCAGAGACTAACTGCAAATGAGGAGCCCTTTTCCTTTTATTACATTTGCATATTTTAATTCTGTGAATCAGTTTAACTGTGTCTGAATTATTCTAACTTCTCTATCAGACCACAAGTGTCACTAGAACAAGAAGTGGTTTTGTTTTCTTAGAGCAGGGGTTCTCGGCCCTGTTTTTGGTGGTTCAACTTGAGTTTAGTGCTTTAATTAAACAAACCTAAACAAGTTAGTCAAGGTCTTTGGGTTTATATGTGAGTAAGGGGTCAAGGTTAAGCACCTGATATTTGGTGACAGCACAATTCAGAATTCATCATTAAATCTTCAGATTTAGTTAATTTAATGCTGAGCTTGACAGGTCTGAAAAAGAGGAAGCTGTGTGTTGTTTTGCTGAAGCACGTTTTCAGTGAATCTGAAAGAAAAGTACCTTCCACTTCTTTACATGGGCAGAAAACGGACGAGGAAAAGAAAGAGCAAAAAACAATGTTGATACTCAGAAATGGATTTGCATGAATATCTTGCATGAATATGTCTCTGACTGTGTATATAAGAAGGTGTTCAGACATTATTCTGGACACATCAGCTCTGAGATCTTCAAGCTCTACAGAACTTCTACAGATTCTTTCTGTGATTGTGAAGAAACATCTTGAAGAATGAGAAGCCTGATGTCTGTGCTGTTCCTGATGATCTTCTGCTCTGTGCAGATGACTTCAAGCGGTGAGTGCTCTTTTTTATTTTCATTTTTGAATGAAGACAAAATGTATTGTTTACAGATAATTTATAGCAGTTTCATTTGTTGCATTTGGTGATTTAAAATGTTGTGACATGATCAAACTGAAAACTTTTGTCTAATTTCTCCACATTTTAGCTGTCATTTCAATTGATGTAGCAAAATCTAAGTGTTGTGTAGAGTTCAGTGATGTGAAGATTCCTGTGAAACGGGTGACGTCTTACTACTGGACCAGAAGCTACTGTCCCAGACGTGCTATTGTGTGAGTACATCACATTATCTCATTTTCAAACTGTAAATCCAATAAGACATTCCTTTAAAAAAAAAAAACAGACTTAAATCTTATTTTTTGTGTCTTTCCCATCAGGTTTCAGACACAAGCAGGGAGAGATTCTGTGTAGATCCAGAGACCACCTGGGTTAGCGGCCATATTGATAAAGTGGACAAAAGAACAACAGTCTAAAATAAGCTACACTGTTTCTATCTGAACTGTGCATTTCATATTGTATATTCAAACCTTGTGTTATTTCCAATTTGTATATAAAATATTTTATTGACAGAATAATTTGTGATTGGGTTCAGTTTTTTTATAAAATATCAATGATTATCATAATGTGGTGCATTTTTATCCTCTATTGCATAAAGGTATATTACATTTTATTAAAATGTATGTCTCATGAAAAAACAAAAAAAGTTTTAAATATCTCAGTCAGACTATCATGAATTTTATAAAATGACTAAAACCAAATCTGTTTTAGCAACACAGTTCCCTTCTCATGTAAGCACTAAAATACTATATACTTGGTATTAATAGATTTATAACAATAAAATATAGACAGTATATAGATTTGTATGTACTATGTTCTTCATGGTACTATATACTGGCATCTATGGTGGACGTTTTCAGTCTGATAGACTTTCAATGATAAAGATAAAAGATGAAACTATGCTGAATACATTAGATCAGGAGTTCTCAAACCTGTCCTGGAGGACTCCTAGCCCTGCACATTTTGTATGTCTCCTATCAGACACACCCAATTCATGTCTTGCAGTCTCTACGAACGAGCTGATGAGTTGAATCAGGTGTGTTAAATAAGGGAGACATACTGTACAAAATGTGCAGGGCTAGGAGTCCTCCAGGACAGGTCTGAGAACCACTGAATTAGATATTATGCAAAGTTTTATAGATGATAAAGCCATGCTAAAAATTATTGTCGACTTTAATATTACAAGATTCCAATTTGCAATGGACTGTTTGCATTATAATTGTATCCTAAAACAAAAATCAATAAAGAAAGAAAATGTACAGAAAGTTTCTGAGAAACTCATTTTGTCTTTTTGTCTATATTGTTTCTCAAAAGACCTTGTGAATCTCCGGATGGATCTTCAAACATTTCCAGAGACTCCTCTTTTTCTTTTAGTAAAAAAACAAACAAAAAAGATTTATTAATTTAATCTGACAGATAGGGTTTTAAAATGAATGTCTGACTCCCAAGTAAATCACACCTTTTTTCTCTCTAAACCTTTCCTCTGTAGTATCCTCCTCTCTTCCCTCACCTACCAATTTCTCATCTCTGGATGTGAATGCAGCTACTGACACTTTATTCTCTACTTCAGCCTCTTGTCTAGATGACATTTGTCCTCTCTACTCCAGGCCAGCACAGGCTGCCCCTCTAACCCCTGGTTATCTGATGTTATTCGTGAGCATCGGACAAGACTCTGAGCAGCAGAGAGAAAATGGCGCAAATCAAACGATCCATCGGACCGGAGTATGTATCAATCATTGCTTTCATCCTTCTCTGCTGAAGTCCACACTGCCAAATCCACACATTTCCATAACAAGATCAACAGCGCTCCAGACATGCGTAATCTCTTCAGAACATTTAATTCTCTCCTCTGTCCCCCTTCACCACCTCCCACCACTTCTATAACAGCTGATGACTTTGCCACTTTTTTCACAGACAAAACTAGAACAATCAGTAGTCCCGTCCACACACACACAGGACCTCCAACCAACCACATCCACTGCTCAAACTCCCATCTTCTCCTTCTGTCCCCTCACTGAGGCGGAAGTATCCAAACTTCTCCTCTCCAGCCATCCTACATCATGTCCTCTAGACCCTATCCCCTCGCACCTTCTCCAAGCAATCTCTCCCACACTCTTACCAGCACTCACACACATTATCAACACATCTCTCCTCACAGGCATCTTCCCCACTGCATTCAAGCAGGATCGGGTAACCCCACTGTCAATCATCAGATCCTCCTGTCCAGCCTCTCATCACTGGACATCACTGGGATTCCACTTCGCTGGTTTGAATCCTATCTCACTGGTCGGTCTTTCAAGGTGGCCTGGGGAGGGGAGGTATCCAAAGCACATCAATTGGTCACATCATTGGGAACCCCCAGGGCTCGGTTCTTGGACCCCTCCTCTTCTCCACATACACTACATCACTGGGTGCCATCATACAGGCACATGGCTTCTCATACTATTGCTATGCTGATGACACACAGCTCTATCCCTCTTTTCAACCAGATGATCCAACAGTGGCTGCACGGATCCCAGGCTGCCTGGCAGACATCTCGGCATGGATGAAAGAACATCACCTACAGCTCAACCTGGCAAAGACTGAGCTTCTTGTCTTCTCTGCCACTCCAACTCTACAGAATGACTTCACGATCCAGTTAGGTTCATCAACAATTACCTCGTCAACTTTGGTCAGAAATCTTGGTGTAATCTTTGATGACCAGCGGACCTTCAAAGAGCATCATTGCAAAGACTGCTCGATCTTGCAGGTTTGCACTTCACAACATCAGAAAGATCAGGCCCTTTCTGACAGAGCATGCTGCACAACTTCTTGTCCAGGCCCTTGTCATTTCTAGGCTGGACTACTGCAATGTTCTTCTGGCTGACATTCCATCAAACACAATCAAACCTCTACAAATGATTCAGAATGCAGCAGCACGACTGGTCTTCAACGAGCCAAAAGAGCCCATGTTACACCCTCTTTTGTCTCCTTGCACTGGCAACCAGTTGCAGCTCGCATCAAGTTCAAGACACTGATGCTTGCATATAGAACCACCACAGGCTCAGCACCCACCTACTTCCACTCACTATTATGAATCTACATCCCTTCAGAAGTCTGAGATCTGCTAGTGAGCGATGCCTCGAGGCTCAAAATCACTCTCCAGAACATTCTCGTTCACCATTCCTGGCTGGTGGAATGATCTTCCCACCCCTATCTGGAACGCTGGATCCCTGTCAATCATCAAACAACAACTGAACACTCATCTCTTTCAACACTACTTATCCTAAACTTAAAAAAATAAAAATAAACTTCATCTTTCTCTTTATCTTTCTCTCCTTCCCTTGCTAGCTTTTACTTATTTGAACAATGCCTGAAACTTGTTGTTACGAGCACTTCCTCTGTCTGCTTGCCTCTTCAAGATGAATTGCTTCATGTATTCCCCAATTGTAAGTCGCTTTGGATAAAAGCATCTGCAAAATGACTAAATGTAAATAAAAAAAATGCTTTCCTTTATTCATTACTTGTGCATATTTTAGTTAAAATAATTTGTTTAGCCCCTGTCCCTTTAATCACTGAAAAAAGGAAGCTGTGTGTTGTTTTCCTGAAGCACATTTTCAGTGAATTTGAAAGAAAAGTCACTTCTACTTTCTTACATGGGCAGAAAGCAGGAAAAGAATGAGGAAAAGGAAGAGCTAAAAACAGCTCTCTTTCTATAATGTTGATACTCAGAAATGGATTTGCATGAATATCTTTATGAGGAATATGTCTCTGACTATGTATATAAGAAGGTGTTCAGACATTATTCTGGACACATCAGCTCTGAGATCTTCAAGCTCTACAGAACTTCTACAGATTATTTCTGTCATTTTGAAGAAACATCTTGAAGAATGAGAAGCCTGATCTCTGTGCTGTTCCTGGTGATTTTCTGCTCTGAGCAGATGACTTCAAGCGGTGAGTGCTCTTCCATTTTGAATTAATACAAAATCTATTGTTTTCAGAATATTTATGAAAGTTTTAGTTTCATTTGTTGCATTTGGAGATTTAAAAATATTGATATAACAGCTTATAATCTTCTTGAAAACTTTTTTATTATGATTTTTCTGCATGAATATGGATTTTTTTAAATATTTTGCATATCTTCGTATTTCAGCTACCTTTGCAACTGATGTGCAATCAGACTGCTGTGTAGAGTTCAGTCAAGTGATGATTCCTCTGAAACGGGTGGTGTCATACTACTGGACCAGCAGCAACTGTCCCAAACAGGCTATTGTGTGAGTGTCATCTTAGCTATTATTTCATTTTCAAACTATAAAATAAACCTCAATAAGACACCCTTCTGAAGTCTTTGACTTAAATTATGTTTGTGTTTTTCCCTTCAGGTTTAAGACAATTGCAGGGAAAGAGTTCTGCGTTAATCCAGAGACTGCCTGGGTAAGCGGCCAAGTTGCTAAACTGGACAAAAGAACAATAACTGTTACAGAAGCTAACGCTACAACAACAACAACTGCTACAGAAGCTAATGCTACAACAACAACAACTGCTACAGAAGCTAACGCTACAACAACAACAACTGCTACAAAAATGACTGCTACAGAATCTTCTGCTACAACAACATCAACTGAATCAACTGCTGCATCGACAACTGCCGCTACAGCAAAAACTCAGAGCCTTACAGTCTAAAAGAAGCTACACTGTTTCTAGTTGATCTCTGCATTTCATATTGCATATTCAACCATATTTCTGATGTGTATATTAATATATATTCTACAAATAATGTATGTAAATGGGTCCAGCTTTTTAGATAAAATATAAATTAATGATAAAATTATCGTTGTGTATTTTTCTTTCCTTTTATGGATTTAGTATTTAGTCTTTATTTAGATTGTATTTAAACTTACTTTAGTTTTATTAAAAAGTCAGTAGTACATGTATATGTGTGATACAAAACATCTAGTAAATAAATATAAAACTTTAAAAAAATCGAATAAATATAAAAAAGTAATATTCAGTGTTCAAATCCATTCCATTGTAAAGTTTCTTGTAGACAATAGAGATTTGTGCAAATCCTCGTAACATACAATTAATTTATATGACGGTAAATGTATCAAAAAGACATTTACACACGTTTTATGGTGTTTATTCAGAGTCACCTCCTCATTAATAAATAATTTTATTGCAATCTAATATTGATCAAATGCAAAGTGAATAAAACTGGTTTGTTACTCTGATGCAATCGAGGTTTCAAGTTGAGTGCTTAAAATGCATCCTCAAATGTGAGATTAACGAGTCTGATCTGGACCTAAATATACTTTACAGTGCTGTACAATAAAGAGATGCAAATGTGACAATACAAAAAGCAGTGAACATTAGAAAAATGTATGAGTGTGAGAAAATGCTGAGTTTATTTATTCCAAACTACACTTATATGATGCAACACCATTTGTTTCATTCACAATAACTGCTTACTTCTTTCTTGTAAAAACTGGCTCTATAGACTTTATACAGTTCATTATCTTATTAGGTTCAATATTCTTATTAGTCTCATATCTTCTTTGTCATGTTCATCTCTGCAACCAAGTTGTGACAGACCATTAAAAAATGAAAGGGAAATTATCTCCATACACATTGCCCCTTTGAATATTTATTACCCCAATGGGGCTACAAAGTTTTATGTACCCAAGGATGAGGAAAGAAATACTCTCAAGACCAACTCTCATTGTGCAATGTTAATACTCATAAATGGATTTACGGTGAATGTCCATTATGAGAAGAAGGTGGATATAAGAATGTGCTTAGAAGTTATTCTGGACACATCATCTCTGAGATCTAACTGAAGATTCGTCTGAAACTGGTGACATCTTACTACTGGAGCCATCAAGCAACTGAGCCAGACGCTGTCCTCCATGGCGTCATTTACTGCCATTTCCACGATTCACACTTACATCAACTACCACGAAAACGTAATGCCGTATTTGGCGTGTATGGTAATACATTGTAGGCGATGCATCCTGGGGAGGGCCACCAAGCCGGAAAATGGCCCGAACCCAGAAGAACCCCCCCCCTGTGTGATTTAGAAATTCCTAGTGATATAGGTGGAGAATGGGGTGGTGGAGGGATCTGCTTAATCCGTCACTAGATGAGGTAAGACACTGTATTATGTCCAAGGGTTGATTTACCTAGATTGGTGTACCACCTGTGCTAATTAGCCTGAGTACAACTGCTACCTCCCGAACTTAGTTTTTATAAGACTTTTCGTTTATAAACTTCATTTCGACGATTTCACACTTACATCTACTACACGATAAACGAAATGCGTATTTTGGCGTGTATGGTAATACGTTGTAGGCGTGCTGTCCTGGGGGAGGGCTCCTAGCCGAAATGGCCCGAACCCAGAGAACCCCCAAAACAATAGAATGTAGACAGCCGCCAGACTAAGATTCCCCCCCAAATACGCGTTTGAAATCTGGCGGGCTAGCTAGTCCGAGGAGTAACTTGTATGGCCAGGCCGGGGGTCTACGTGCTCTGAGGGAGCGGTTTGGCATGCATGAGTGGGCCCCACCCGACCGCCGGAGTGAACTTCGTGGTTTTGGGGTGACCGTCGGGGAGGGCTCAACCGAGGCCCAGCGATGCTCACCGCATTGGGACGGGTGAGCCCTGCCCGCCGATGGAGGAGCAGCGTGGTTGGAGCCCTGGCCAGGAGGACCCAAAGCCTGCAGTGGGATAGTTCACGGAGTCGGCGTACCGGCCCTACTGGCCATCAGCCCCTGCTAATCAGAGGACAGAGGGCGGTATCTGGCCGAGAGGACCCATGAAGCCTCCGATAGGGCACAATACCCCTCCGACGGACGGGTGGGTCCTATCGGCTAGGCAGATAAAAAGAGTTTGGGACGCCCGACAAGGAGGCTCTCACAACATCCGACGGGAGATCGAGACTCACGGCATCGAATGGATGAGCGTCGCATGCGGACGGCAAGCATAGGAGCCCACCGGGAGACCGCGTCAACGTCTTGACATGAGACCAAGGCTACGCTGCCAGACGGATAGTCTCGCCGACGAGTAGGGAGAAGAGAAACCCGCACTGGGAAGGCTCTCGCAGCATCCGATGGGATTGTAAGACTTAGGACATCGGATGGGTAAGCCTCGCCAGGCGGGGGGAAAAGGTTTGAGGATAGCAGAGCAGTTGAATGTGTTCGTGGGCGGACGAGGACCCAGCAGCGACGGCTAGGCCTCGTCGCCCGTCGGACGGAAAAAATAGGTGGTGACGAGACTGACGCCGACGCTCTACGGGAGGCCAATACTCACTGAGTCTACCGGTTAGTCTCGTCTGCCAAGGGGGAAGGCGGTAAGACGTCTCGCTGCGAGGCTCACGTCGACGCCCAACGGGGGCACAATACCCGCTGTGTTGGACGGGTAAGCGTCGCCAGCGTGGGACTAGAAAAGGTAAGGTTTGTCTGGCCGGGAGCACCTCACCGGCGTCCGATGGGAGATCAAGACTCACTGCGTCGGACAGGTGAAGACGGAAAGGTAAAGTTTGGTCGGGATGCTTAGCCGACATCCAACTGGTGGGCGTGCCCGCCTGTTTGATGGGTTAGCTTCGCTGACGAAGGAGGAAAAGGTGAGGTTGTCCAGCCGGGAGGCTCTTGCGGCATCTGACGTGAGATTGATACTCGTGAGCCGGGTGGTCGAACCTCGCCGGTGGTGGACTGAAAGCTAAGATTGCCAAAACGGCCGGGTATGTCGCGTTCGACGGGGTTCGATATTTTTGGTGCGAGCAGACGGAAGAGCGTTTGTCTGGCCGGGAGCACCTCGCCGGCGTCCAACGGGAGATTAAGACTCGCTGTGTTGGACAGGTAAAGACAGAAAAAGTAAGATTGTCTGGCCGGGAGCACCTCGCCGGCGTCCAACGGGAGATTAAGACTCGCTGTGTTGGACAGGTAAAGACAGGAAAAGTAAGATTGTCTGGCCGGGAGCATCTCGCCGGCGTCCAACGAGATATCAGGACTTGCTGTGTTGGACAGGTAAAGACAGAAAAACAGAACAGCAGAAAACAGAATAGAAAGATTGTCTGGCCGGGAGCACCTCGCCGGCGTCCAACGGGAGATCAATACTCGCTGTGTTGGACAGGTAAAGACAGAAAACAAAACAGACTAGTAAGATTGTCTGGCCGGGAGCACCTCGCCGGCGTCCAACGGGAGATCAAGACTCGCTGTGTTGGACAGGTAAAGACAGAAAACAGAACAGTAAGATCGTCTGGCCGGGAGCACCTCGCTGGCGTCCAACGGGAGATAAAGACTCGCTGTGTTGGACAGGTAAAGACAGAAAAACAGAACAGTAAGATCGTCTGGCCGGGAGCACCTCGCCGGCGTCCAACGGGAGATAAGACTCGCTGCGTTGGACAGGTAAAGACAGAAAACAGACTAGTAAGATTGCTGGCTGGGAGCACCTCGCCGGCGTCCAAACAGAGAGCAAGACTCACTGCGTTGGACAGTAAAGACATAAAAAGGTAAGATGTGTGGCCGGGAGGCTCTCGCCGACATCAGACGGGAGGAAAATATTCGCGGTCTGGATGGGTAAGTCTCGCCGCCGTGGGTGGAAAAGGTAAGGTTCTGGCCGGGAGGCTCTCTCGCCGGCGTCCGATGGAGATCAAGACTCACTGTCGGACAGGTAAAGACGGAAAGGTAAAGTTGGGTGGCCGGGAGGCACTCGCCGTGACTTGACTGGAGATGGCAGCTCGCAGCCTGGATGGGTGAGACTCTCCGCCGCAGATGGAAAAGGCAAGTTTTTTGCTGGAGGCTCTGGTCTAAGTGATGGTCCGCGGTGTCAGCAGGGGAGCCTCGCCAAGCGTGTGATTTGAAGGAAGTAAAAGCCAGGAAAGCTTGCACCGATTTTAAGGCGTTTGTTAGACGTATTCACTCAACCGGGAAGGCTCACGCAGCATCTGACGGGGGTTCCGCCCTTGCGGCATTGTACATGTAAGTTTGTCGATAGTCGGACGGAGCTCGAGGTTGCTCGACCAGGAAGCTCTCGTGCATGTGATTGAGTTCGTACCAAAATACCAAAAGCACCCACTAAATCCACACTATCTCTAATACTACTTCAGAGTGGTCCACAGGCCCACAGCCACATCCAGATACTGTACAAACCAGACAGGTATGATTTCAGTTAGACTAAAATGTTACGGGCAATTAGGGCTAGAAGACAAATTGTAATTTAGTCAGACTAAAAATAACATTTCATAGTGAATGGAAATATTTAAGTAGATCACAATATTTTTGTCACTAACTGCAAGTGAAAAGCTGCCTTTTCCTGTCATTATATTTGCATATTTCATTTCTGTGAATCAGTTTAACTGTGCCTGAAATTCACTTCTCTATTAGACCAACACGTGTCACTAGAAACAAGAAGTGGCTTTGTTTTCTTAGAGCAGGGGTTCTTGGTCCAACATCTTATGTTTAGTGATTTAATTAAACACCTGAATCAGTTAATCAAGGTTATTGGGTTTATATGTGAATGTGAAGGTTTAGCTCCTGATATTGAAAGCAGAATTCAGAATTGATCATTAAAATCTTCAGATTTAGTTAATTTAATGCTGAGCTTGACAGGCCTGAAAAAGAGGAAGTTGTTTTCCTGAAGCACGTTTTCAGTGAATCTGAAAGAAAAGTAGCTTCCACTTTTTAAGAAAAAGAATGAGGAAAAGGAAGAGCTAAAACAGCTCTCATTCTACAATGTTGATACTCAGAAATAGATTTGCATGAATGTCAGCTCTGAGATCTTCAAGCTCTACAGAACTTCTACAGATTCTTTCTGTCATTGTGAAACATCTTGAAGAATGAAAATCCTGATATGTGTGCTTTCCCTGGAGATCTTCTGCTCTGTGCAGATGACTTCAAATGGTGAGCGCTCTTTTTCAATTTGAATTAAGACAAAATGTATTGTTTTCAGATTATTTATGGCAGGTTTAGTTTTATTTGTTGATTTAAAATGATTGATATAATGACTTGAAACCTTCTTTAAACTTTTTACATATATTTTTTTTGCAGGAATATAGATTTTGATATTATGTATGTCTCCATATTTCAGCTGCCAATACAATGAATGCATTACAAACACTGCTGTGTAAACATCAGTAATGTGAAGATTCCTCTGAAGCGAGTGGTGTTTTACTACTGGACCAGCAGCAGCTGTCCCAGACGGGCTATTATGTGAGTGTCATCTTTGCTATTATTTCATTTTCAAACTATGAAGTAAACCTCAATAAGACACTCTTTGACTTAAATAATGTTTATGTGTTTCCCCTTCAGATTTCAGACAGTTGCAGGGAAGAAGATATGTGTACATCCAGAGACTGCCTGGGTGAGCGGCCATGTTGCTAAACTGGACAAAAGAACAACAACTGCTACAAAAACACCTGCTACAACAACAACTGCCGCTACAGCAAATACTTAGAGTCTCACAGTCTAAGAGAAGCTACACTGTTTCTATTTGATTTCTGCATTCTATACTGTATATTCGGCCTCTATTTCTAATGTGCATATGAATAAATATTCTACAAAATAATGTAAATAGATCCAGCTGTTTTAATAAAGTATAAATTATACAATTGTCATGTTGTGATTTTTTCCTTTTATGAATGTTTGTGTTTAGTATTTGTATTGCCATTATAATAAATGTAGATGCACTACAAAACATCTAGTTAATACAAAAATCGAATACATAAATATAAGAAAATTAATAATCATAGTGTGCAAATCACATTCCATTGTTAGACAAATTTCTTCTAGAAAGACACTTAAGCAAATACTTGTAACATATAATTATTTTATATGACTATATATGTTTCAAAAGACATTTGCACACAAATATTAAAAAAAATTGTTGTGTCCCTTTAAACACAAAAAAGTCCCTTTAACTTGACTTTTAAATAGGGGGGCTGTCAAGGGCTGTCAATCCTATATCCTGTTAAATAGGGCTGTCCCTTCTTCTTTATAGCCCTGTTAAATTGGGTGGGGGGTCAATCTTATCAAGTTTATCAACTGAATTAAGTTTGACCAAGTCAAATTTCTATAGTCAACTGAACTAAAATTCACTTTCAACCAAATATATTTTTTACATGATTACTTATAATCAATAAGTAATAAATAATCAGCATACATTTTAATTTAGGATTTAAAAAAAATCAAACATCCAGATAAATACAAATATAAATGAATCTAAAAACGTTTATGTTACAAACCTGATGTTAATTAACTTAATTAGTTGCTTGATGTTCTCCCAGCTGAATCTTTTCCAAATGTCTTGCTTTTTCAGCCCTTTGTTGCCCCCGTGCCAACTTTTTTGAAACCTGTAGCAGGCATCAAATTTGAAATGAGCTAATTTAGTGGATTAAAGTGTACATTTTCCGATTAAACATTTGTTTGTTATCTATGTTATGTTGTGAATAAAATATGGGCTCATGTGATTTTAAAGTCTTTTAGTTTTAATTTTATTCAAATAAAAAAAAAAACGTGCCAACATTATCCGGAAATTCGGGCTGTATGATACTTAGGGAAAACTTTGCATAAATTTAATTTGATTATATATATTTGTCATTAAAAGTCTATCAGACTGAAAACTTCCACCATGAAATGCCTGTATATGACTGTAGGTCAGTAATACCATAAAGGACATATATCAAAAATGTATTAAAAGTTATATACTGTCAATATTTATTTTTGCTAATTCTATTAACACCAAGTATATAGTATTTTAGTGTTTACATGAGAAGGGAATTGTTTTGCTAAAACATTATTGTTTGACTGAGATTTTTAAAACAAATACATTGTTTCTTCATAATACACACACACACATTTTAATAAAATGTAATATGCAATAGAGGATACAAAAATAATACATCATGATAAGTTTATCAATTATATTTTATTAAAACAACTGAACCAATCGCAATAGAAATTATTCTGTAAATACAATATTTTATATACAACATTTGAAATAGGTTTTCAATATGAAATGCACAGTTCAGATAGAAACAGTGTAGCTTATTTTAGACTTTTGCTCTTTTGTCCACTTTAGCAACATGGTGGCTCACCCAGGGGGTCTCTGGATCTACACAGAACTCTCTCCCTTCTTTTGTCTTAAACCTGATGGGAAAGACACAAAAATAACATTTAAAATTTTAATGTAGTGTCCCATACAGATTGTCTTTACAGTGTGAAAATGAGATAATGTTGATGATACTCACACAATAGCACGTCTGGGACAGCTGCTGCTGGTCCAGTAGTAAGACGTCACCAGTTTTCACAGGAATCTTCACATTACTGAACTCTACACAACACTTAGATAGGGCCGTATTAACTGCTTCAGTAGCTGAAATGGAGAAATAAGAGAAACACTTTTTCAATTTGATCATGTCACAGCATTTTAAATCACCAAACTCAACAAATAAATAATCCATAAATAATGCCATAAATAATTATAAAACCATTAATTTTGTCTTCATTTAAAAATACAAATTAAAAAGAGCACTCACCACTTGTCATCTGCACAGAGCAGAAGATCACCAGGAACAGCACAGAGATCAGGCTTCTCATTCTTCAAGATGTTTCTTCACAATGATAGAAATAATCTGTAGACGTTCTGTAGAGCTTGAAGATCTCAGAGTTGATGTGTTCAGAATAACATCTGAAACACCTTCTTATATACATAATCGGAGACACATTCCCCATAAAGACATTCATGCAAATCCAATTCTGAGTATCAACATTTTTAGCTCTTCCTTTTCCTCGTATTCTGCTTTGCAGAACCTTTGAAAAACCTTGACTCCTTACTCCAAAGACCTTGGTTAACTGGTTCAGTTGTGTTTAAATAAAGCACTAAACTTAAGTTGGACCACAAGAAACAGGACCGAGAACCCCTGCTCTAAGAAAACAAAACCACTTCTTGTTTCTAGTGACACGTGTTGTCTGATAGAGAAATTAGAATAATTCAGACACAGTTAAACTGATTCACAGAATTAAAATATGCAAATGTAATAATAAGAAAAGGGTAGTTTTTAATTTGCAGTTAATGTCTAACAAAGCTGCTGCTGGTTTAGTAGTAAGAAGCCACCCATTTCAGATGAATCTTCACATTAGTGATCTCTCCACAGCAGTTTGATTGTGCCGTATCAAATACTAAAGCTGAAATATCCAAAGTCAGAACAATATCATGAATCTGTTTGTTCGTGCACAAAAAAGAAGACGAAAGGTTTAGAGAAAAACGAAGGTGCTGCTTATATATGCTTGTAATGATGATTGAAAGGACTGGATGATTAGGCTCCACCCAAACCTACATTTGGAACTTCATTGAAATAATCTGAAAATAAGTCTTACTTAAAAAAGAGCTAGGATACAAGTGATGAGAGCTCTTTTCAATTTGAATTAAAACAAAATGTATTGTTTTCAGATTATTTATGGCTGGTTTAGTTTTATTTGTTACATTTGGTGATTTAAAAATGTTTATATAATGACTTGAAATCTTCTTGAAAACAGCATTTGAACATACTGTATGTATGAAGATGGATTTGTGATATTTTGCATATCTTCATATTTCAGCTCCCATTGCAAATAGTTTGACTCAAAACTGCCGTGCAAACATCAATAATGTGATGATTCCTCTGAAACGGTGGTGTTTTACTACTGGACCAGCAGCAGCTGTCCCTGACGGGCTATTGTGTGTGTGTCATATTAGCTATTGTTTCATTTTCAAACTATAAAAATGAACCTAAATGAGACACTCTTCTGACAACTTTTATTTAAATCATGTTTTTGTTTTTCCCTTCAGGTTTCAGACAATTGCAGGGAAGAAGATCTGTTTAGATCCAGAGACTGCCTGGGTGAACGGCCATGTTGCTAAAATGGACAAAAGAACAACAACTGCTACTACAGCAAAGACTCAGAGCCTTACAGTCTAAAAGAAGCTACACGGTTTCTATTTGCTCTCTGCATTCCATACTGTATATTCAACCTCTATTTCCGATGTGTATATAAATACATATATCTACAAAATAATTTATGTGAATGGATCCAACTATTTTACTAAAATATAAATGATACAACTATCAACATGTAGCCAAGTGATGTTTTTTTTCCTTTTGTGTATTTTGAAAGCAATCTTTGTTTAAATTGTATTTAAATATATTTTATTTTTTATTTTTAAGACATACCATAGATGGGTAATACAGTAGTATAGATGGATAATACAAAACATTAAACATAAATATGCTCTGCACCCATGTCCACAGCAATTTCTTATAGAGACCATACACTTAAGCAACTAAGAATCTAGTAATTATTATGAATGTAAATGTTTTAAAAAGACTATTAAACACAAACGATACTCATGTTATGGGTGAAAAAAATCTTTATTCAGTTACCCCTTCATTAAATATAATTGTAGGCCTACTGCTTTTTATCTAATATGCATTGTTTGCAAAGTAAAGGAAATTGGTTTATTATTCTGACGAAACATAATGCAATTGAGGTTTTATGTTCAGTGCTTAAAATTCACTATTAAATAAGAGTAGCAAGGCCAAATTTGAGCAAAATGTTCAGTCTGTTGTAGCACATCAAAATACCAATGGTTGTCACAACAAAATGTGTCGGAGGGAACGACGCGGAGATGAGGATCAACGTAACTGTCTTTAATATACAGGTGCATCTCAATAAATTAGAATGTCGTATAAAATTTAATTTATTTCAGTAAATAAATAAATTCAATGCACACAGACTGAAGTAGTTTAAGTCTTTGGTTCTTTTAATTGTGATGATTTTGGCTCACATTTAACAAAAACCCACCAATTCACTATCTCAACAAATTAGAATATGGTGACATGCCAATCAGCTAATCAACTCAAAACACCTGCAAAGGTTTCCTGAGCCTTCAAAATGTCTCTCAGTTTGGTTCACAGGCTAGGCTACACAATCATGGGGAAGACTGCTGATCTGACAGTTGTCCAGAAGACAATCATTGACACCCTTCACAAGGAGGATAAGCCACAAACATTCAATGCCAAAGAAGCTGGCTGTTCACAGAGTGCTGTATCCAAACATGTTAACAGAAAGTTGAGTGGAAGGAAAAAGGGTGGAAGAAAAAGATGCACAACCACCGAGAGAACCACAGCCTTATGAGGATTGTCAAGCTAAATTGATTCAAGAATTTGGGTGAACTTCACAAGGAATGGACTGAGGCTGGGGTCAAGCATCAAGAGCCACCACACACACACACGAGTCAAGGAATTTAGCTACAGTTGTCATCAGAGGGTCCTTACCTGGGCTAAGGAGAGAAGAGCTGGACTGTTGCCCAGTGGTCCAAAGTCCTCTTTTCAGATGAGAGCAATTTTGATTTCATTTGGAAACCCAAGGTCCCAGAGTCTGGAGGAAGTGAGAAGCTTCATAGCCCAAGGTGCTGAAGACCAGTGTTAAGTTTCCACAGTCTGTGATGATTGGGGTGCAATGTCATCTGCTGTGTTGGTCCATTGTGTTTTTTGAAAACCCAACGTCACTGCACACTTTACCAAGAAATTTTGGAGCACTTCATGCTTCTTTCTGTTGACCAGCTTTTTAAAGATGCTGATTTCATTTCCAGCAGGATTTGGCACCTGCTCACACTGCCAAAAGCACAAAAAGTTGGTTAAATGACCATGGTGTTGGTGTGCTTGACTGGCCAGCAAACTCACCAGACCTGAACCCTAGAAATCAATGGGGTATTGTCAAAGGAAAATGAGAAACAAGAGACCAAAAAATGGCAGATAAGCTGAAGGCCACTGTCAAAGAAACCTGGCTTCCATACCACCTCAGCAGTGCCACAAACTGATCACCTCCATGCCACGCCGAATTGAGGCAGTAATTAAAGCAAAAGGAGCCTTTTATCCATAAATTAGGATAAATAGAAAACAATGCTAACACATTATAATGCAAAGGAAACGGTGCTGAGGTTCGCTTCGTTTGAACCAGATATGAAGCAGTCACGTGGTTTTCAGGCGAATGAAGCTTCGGACGTCATAGATCACGTGCTTTTGGCAAAACGAATCAAGCTCCGATACAGAGCTTCAATGTGAGATGTTTCGTTTTTTGATACAAGCTTCGAAGCCTCGGTGTCGAACGTCACATCACTAGTTTATTTAATTCACAATAAATCTACTTCTTTCTTTCTTAGTGCAACATGTAAAAACTCTGTGGCAGGAGGGCGTCACTAGTGGGGGGGGAGGTGACAGAGTGCATAGGGCCCAGAGGTCTGGGGGCCCGCGATAAAATGCGTTTCCACAGGCAGGGACGAGTTCCAGGATGGACGGGCAGATAGGTAGGCATCGACCAGCATTGAGAAGCTTGCGACCTTGAGACCAGCCGATGAGTGACTGAGGTGAGTGAGCTTATGAATGGTAGTGGTAAGTGATTGCAGGTGTTCGTGATTAGTACTCTGGTGATTGTGAGCGGGTGTAGGAGGTTGGTTCAGCTGATGAGGCAGGTGGTTCCGTGACATAAACTCTGGATACTTCTTTCTTTTTAGATATTTACTTCTAATGAATTTTAATTGAAGTAAAATGTTAATTCAATAAGGGCCTGATTAAAGATAAATATCTTATAAATTGTATCTTATAAATGTTAACATCAACATTTCAAAAATCAACATCATGTCATTCCAAACCTGTGTGAATTTCCTTCATCTGTGGAACATAATTTGAGAAATTCAATAAATTTTTTGTGCATACAGCAGAAATCAAGGGTAACCAAAATGGTTTGGTAACATTCTACAAAATTTTATTTTTTATTCAACAGAAGAAAGTCATTTGGAACGACATGACGGTGAGGGTGAGGCTTTTCTATGTGACAAAAATGCATTATTAAGTTTGTTGCATTTGTCATGAATTCGGTAATATCTACTGTTTCTATCCTGTGTTATTTATTCATTTGTTTACTCCAATTGAAGCCATTTACATTTCACTACTGATTATATCCTGTATAATTGAGTATGTGACGAATAAAAGAACCTTGAACCTTGAAGGCGATATGACCCATCACCCCAAACGTTATTTGACATTTTACGATTGCAACTCATACCCCACAGTTTAAAGAGATTAATGTTTATACTTGGCCATTATCCTGGTTTACTGATGCACAGAAACGTACTCGATTACCATCGTAACCTCGGTTCCCTGAGATATCGTAACCTCGGTTCTCCCTCGTATCTCTTATACATAAAGTCAAACAGCCCTTGAAACACACAGGCATAAGACTAAACAACAATGGAAAAATAACATAAAACAATCATATAAATGACTAATCAATACATGAATCAATGAAATGCATAAATATATATATATATGATAACATTAGTAAATGGAATAATACAATTATTAAATAATAAGTGGTTATAGGAATGAATGAATTGAATTAATTAATTAATTAATTCATTCATTCTTTAATTAATATAAAAGAAAGAAAGTAAAACAACACAAATGTATGGTTGCTATCTTGAAGCAAAATACACAATTTGCACTTGAGGATAGACTCAAAGCTCAAAGACATATAGAATCTGTTGATGTGTTTAATATACAGTCTCTTGATCTGGTGACCTAGACATTGACATTTTGTTATTTATTGTAGCTATTTTTAAACAGAAGCACAAGCACTATGCTTGAGCACTTGCATTGGTTGCTGCTGCCCAACATAATCCTCACGCCACCCCCTTGCCACCCTATAAATAATTCCACACTCCCTGCTCATATGCTGTTTTAGCACATTCAATAACACCTTTGCGTACAGAGAAGAATAGGGTTGTGTCACTGGTGTCACTGGTCCAAAGTATCAGCTTAGGGGATTTCTTTCAACACGAAAACGAATTCACTGTCACTAAATAATGGACTGCAGCCAGTTCACCACATACTATCCACCTTCTCTGTGTCTCTGGAGAATGAAGACCTTCACGAAAACTTCATTACTGTTTCTGATGCTGTGTTGTGCTCTGCAACTTACACCTCAACTGGTGAGTGTCTGTTTCTATATTCATTCTCTGTCATGGGATGTAAAGCATTTCATGCTCCCGATTCAAACTTCATATAAACAATCTAAAATATTTTATTTTAACTATCGCTTTCTGAAAATATCGGATAACCCATATTTTAAAAACATGAAGATTTAAAAAAATGTTTAAAAATGTGTTGAATTGCATTTGACTTTGCATAGTGAACCCTTAACTTTTTCAGAATCAACAGATATTGCAAACAGTATCTGCTGCTTTAATGCTGCCAATATCAGTGCAATACCTCTGAAACGGCTGGAGTCTTATTTCTGGACAAGTAGCAGATGTCCTCTCAAGCACATTGTGTGAGTATCCTCTCGATATGTTTAGATGTTCATCTATATTGCTATACTCATATTTAGTATTTACTTACATTCATATTGTTTTAATGCTTTTGTCTGTAATCTGCTGTAGGTTCGTAACAGTTAAGAAACAATTCTGTATGAAGCCTGAAAATAACTGGGTTGAACGGGCCATGAACTACATAGACAAGAAAAAAGCGTCAAATTCAACAAAATGAAACTTGGAAGAAATTTGCCACACCTACACACACACACAACGCGCGCGCAGCGCGCAGCACACACACACACCACGCTCACACACACACACACACACACACACACACACCACAAAATAATCTAAATAAATGTGTGATATTGTATTGCGTTACTGTAATGAATATTATTTAAATGTGTTGATCTCATGGTCCATGTCCATAATATATACCTTACTGGTCTGATGTAATATATTAGTTATTATACTACTTATATCAATATAAAGAATATTGCATTGTGTGTTAAGATTTATTGTCCATTATTGAGGCATGTATCTTTTTTATTTACAATTTACTTACTATTTAAATAGTTTAGCTAACATACTGGTTTTATTATGTTGTTTCAAATAGTTAGTGTAACTAATATTTACATCAAATATTTTAATAAAAAACAATTGTTTTATTTGAATAAGCATTTGGTGTATTTATTTTCATTGATGCACATTGTTATTTCTAAGTAAAATTCTTAAAAGCATCGGTCAAATACCGTTTTAAAACTATATTTATAAAGTCTTTTATCCAATGGATATTGAATATTTTAATATTATAAAGGCATTCATATTATTACATGTAAATAGGACACAACAACTATTTGAATAATCCCCTAGATGGCACACATACATCATTACAGATCATATGAATCAAACAGCTCTGACTGCAAATCTTACAGTTCATGCGGTGTTAATTATTTCCAAGTTAAAGAATGTCATGGTAACATCAAGTCAAGTCACCTTTATTTATATAGCGCTTTAACAATACAAATTGTAACAAAGCACTGCACAATATCAAAATAGGCAAATTTTGTCAATAATGTAAAATTACAGGATTTAACACTCAATTATCTGCTGAATGCATTTCATTATTGAATTTAGTAATGGCATTGTCCAGCTTAGTTCAGTTTAAATAATATCTGTGCAATCAAGTCGATGATTGTGCTGGAAATGAAGTGTCCCCAACTGAGCAAGCCAGAGGCGACAGCGGCAAGGAACGAAAACTCCATCGGTGACAGAATGGAGAAAAAACCTTGGGAGAAACCAGGCTCAGTCGGGGGGCCAGTTCCCCTCCGGCCAGGGGACAAATCAGTAGTTTGTTCAAACTGCAGCAAAGTCAGAGTGTAAGTGGTCCACTGGTTTCGGGGGTCTTTCCCGATGGATGTCTAGGTGACGAGGTCCTCACTGGAGATCTGTCTCTGGGGCTCATCTCAGAGGGGTTGTCATCGTCTCTTCTCAGGTGTTCGGTCATCTCTATCGTTTAAGGTAGGATCCAGACTGAAGCTTGTGTAATTCCTAACTACCACGGGATGTTAATCCCGTGGCAGTAACATAGAAACAGTAAGACAATTAGCGTAGCAGCGGCTCCATCCAGGAATAACCCAAGGAATGAAAATTATCAGTATACCCAAGCTAAAGCATAATAATGTGCATTTGTTCAGATAGACTGGCAGTACAAGATTGTGAGATGCATTATATGAATGCTTGGCTAAAGAGATGCGTCTTTAATCTAGATTTAAACAGAGAGAGTGTGTCTGAAATCCGAACGTTTTCAGGAAGGCTATTCCAGAGTTTAGGAGCCAGATATGAAAAAGTTCTACTCCTTTTGTGGACTTTGCTATCCTAGGTACTACCAAGAGTCCAGAGTTGCGACCTAGGGAGCGGGTTGGATTGTAGCGTGATAAAAGATTAGTTAGGTACGCAGGAGCTAAATCATTTAGGGCTTTTTAGGCAAGTAATAATATTTTGTAACTGATACGAAATTTAATAGGTAGCCAGTGCAGAGACTGTAAAATTGGAGTAATATGGTCATATTTCTTGACCTGGTAAGGACTCTAGCCGCAGCATTTTGTACTATCTGTAGCTTGTTTATTGAAGATGCAGGACAACCACCTAGCAGTGCATTACAATAGTCCAGTCTAGAGGTCATGAATGCATGAACTAACTTTTCTGCATCAGAAACACTAACATGTTTCCGTAGCTTGGAAATGTTTTCTAAGATGGAAGAATGCTGTTTTTGTAACATTGGAAATATGATTTTCAAAAGATAGGTTGCTGTCTAATATAACACCCAGATTTTTAACTGTAGAGGAAGTAACATTACATCCGTCTAGTTGCAAATTGTAATCAAGAGATTCTGTGTACTATTTTTAGGTCCAATAAGTAATATCTCGGTCTTATCTGAATTTAATTAGGAGAAAATTACTGGTCATCCAATCTTTTATATTTTTAACACACTCTGTTAGCTTAGATAGTTTAGAAGTTTCATCTGGTTTTGTTGAGATATATAGTTGAGTGTCATCAGCATAACAATGGAAACTAATCCCGTATTTTCTAATAATATTACCAAGGGGCAGCATATATAATGAAATAATAGAGGACCTAGGACAGATCCTTGTGGTACTCCATACTTTACTGGTGATAATTGAGATGACTCCCCGTTTAAATAAAACAAAGTGGTAGCGATCGGACAGGTAGGATCTAAACCATCTTAGAGCTGCCCTTGAACACCTGTATAGTTTGTAATCGATCTATCAGTATGTCATGATTATAGTGTCGAACGCAGCACTAAGATCAAGTAAAACTAGCAACGAGATGCAGCCTTTGTCTGACGCAAGAAGCAAGTCATTTTGTAATTTAACAAGTGCCGTTTCTGTGCTATGGCGGGGGCCTGAAACCTGACTGAAATTCTTCATAGATATCATTTTTTTGCAAAAAGGAGCACAATTGAGCAGACATACTTTTTCTAATATTTTCGACATAAACGGAGAGATTTGAATGGGCCTGTAATTTGCCAGTTCACAAGGATCTAATTTTGGTTTCTTAATAAGAGGCTTAATAACTGCCAGTTTAAATGGTTTTGGGACGTGACCTAAAGATAGCGAGGAGTTAATAAATTGAGAAGCGGTTGTTCTGCAACAGGTAACAACTCTTTCAATAGTTTAGTTGGTACAGGATCTAATAAACATGTTGTTGGTTTAGATGCAGTGATAAGTTTATTTAGCTCATCCTGTCCTATCGTTGTAAAGCACTGCAGTATTTCTTTGGGTGCGATGAATGATGCTGAAGTACTAGACGCTGTAGAATCTACGTTTGTTATTGTATTTCTGATATTATCTATTTTATCAGTAAAGAAATTCATAAAGTCATTACTATTAAACTGTGAGGGAATATTTAGATCGGGTGACATCTGTTTATTTGTTAATCTAGCCACTGTGCTAAATAAAAACCTTGGATTGTTTGGTGATTATCTATGAGTTTGCGGTTATACTCGGTTCTTGCAGTTTTTAGAGCCTGTCTATAGCTGGACATAATGTTTTTCCACGCAATTCTAAAGACTTCCAAGTTACTTTTTCTCATTTGCGCTCAAGAATACGAGTTTCTTTCTTGAGAAATGGGTATAACTGTTGTACCATGGCGCAGCACGTTTTTCTCTAACCTTTTTTAATTTGATGGGTGCAACAGTTTCTAACGTATTGGAGAAAATAGTTCCCATGTTGCTAGTAATTGTGTCTAGTTCATCTGTATTTATGGGTACACAGAGCAGTTGAGATAAATCAGGCAGGTTATTTGTGAATCTGTCTTTAGTGGCTGGAATAATAATTCTGCCTGGGCGATTAAGCGGAGCCTTATAGTTAATATCAGTAATATGCAGCATGCATGATACAAGAAATGGTCAGTAACATCATCACTTTGAGGTATGATATCTATATCAGTTAGATCAATTCCATGCGATATTATTAAATCTAGCGTATGATTAAACCGATGCGTGGGCCCGGTGACATTTTGCTTGACACCAAAAGAGTTTATTAGGTCAGTAAACGCAAATGTCCTAATGCATCATTTGTATTATCAACGTGAATGTTAAAATCTCCAACAATTAGTGCTTTATCGACAGTAACCAATAGGTCTGAGAGGAAATCTGCAAATTCTTTTAGAAAATCTGTATATGGCCCTGGCGGTCTATACACAGTAGCCAGAGCAAGAGATAGGACAGATTTATTTTGCATATCTGACAGTTTAACATTGAGCATAAGTATTTCGAATGAGTCAAACCTGTATCCTGTTTTCTGAGTAACATTGAGAATTCACTATATATTGTTGCGACACCGCCGCCACGACCAGTCTGACGAGGTTTGTGCTTATAACAGTAGCTTGGTGGAGTAGATTCATTTAGACCAAAATAATCATTTGTTTTAAGCCAGGTTTCAGTCAGACAGAGTACATCAAAACTATTATCTGTGATTATTTCATTTACAATAACTGTTTCGGTGTTGAGTGATCGGATATTTAGGAGCCCAAGTTTTAAAAATTGTTTTTGTTCATTTATTTTGCATTTTTCGGGAAAATGCAAAATAATTGCAAAAATTGCATTTTTCTGGTAACATCAAGGGACCATGTTGTAAATTAATAATTTTTCATAGGCTAATAATTGCTGGATTTGTGCTGGTCAGATGGACGTTGACTAAGCATAGAACCACAACTGAGGTTATTTAATAAACTCATTTTACAATGGCTTCGTCTCCTGATGTTTGCTCTTCCCTGCCTTCCTCCATTTGCGTCTTGGACTGATATGTTTTTGGGTGCTTGACAAAATAGCCTACAGTAAAAAAACACTTGTTTTGGGTACCAGACAAGACTTGCTGTTAACTTGTTTTTTTTTTTTAACCAGACAAAACAATGCTGACAGGTACTAGAAACATATCATTTTGTGAACAAAAGCCATATCCGGAGCTGTATGAAGGCCTCCCGATCCTGAGATCGTCCAACACGACCCGAGCGGCACAGTTAAATTTAGAGCCCGAACCCGACCGGATCCCGAAATCTTTTTTTCCCCCACAACGAATAGCCAGTTATATAATATAATTTTTTTTTTTAAAGATGCTGCATTTCACGATTGCATACAACGGTCAGTAAACAAACATAAAGAAACAGATTCATCAAAGCTCGGCCATTTCAAAAGGCAAAAGAAAAACACTTACCAGTTATGAAAGTTTATGAACATCAGGTGCAGCGGTCACATACAATCTGCCGAGTTTATGAAGGGTTATGCACGCTCTAAAAAAATATGGTTCTTTAAAGGTTCTTTACATGCAGTAATGGTTATATTTAGAACCATAGCATTCTGAAGAACCCTTTTATACCGAAATGGTTCTTTGTTAGAGTTTAGGGTTCTTTGTTCCCGCTCTTTTGTTTTTCAAATCTGTAACTGTCAAAGCACCTCGTTACTGATTTTCTGGAGTTCAGTGATCCAACTACACAGACTTTAAACACACTCTCAACAGGTAAATGACTTCATTCTTAAATTCAAATACAAATTTAACTTTAAAATTGTAACCGGTTTCCAAACAAACATGTTCTTATATTTTTTTTATTTTTTTATATAGCATATATAGTGTGTGCAGCTCTGCTAAGCTTTGGAAACTTCTCTCCTCTTCCCCACTAAGTAAGTAAAAGAGACAATGAATTTATAATTCATATTGTTAGACTTTTAACAAAATTATTACTTGGGTTTATGTATAAACATACCCAGTCACAAAAAAATATTCCCATGACTTTTTATCACTTTTTTCTTTAAAGATTGTGAAGGGCTCACATACTGTCCATTTTTGCTTTTGGCTTTCATAAACATAATTGTTTTTACATAAACACATGGACACACTGTAACTCTAAACTCAATTGTGTATTTCAGATGTATCACATCTTACAACCTCATCATCATCATCATAAAAAATTACTTAATCACACCAAAATAAGGGACTTGGATCAAGATTGGATTGTGATTGTTTCACTGAAACTTGGTTTTCATCACATCTATTGTTTGTTCTTATTTTGTGTTTTATGTATTTATTCATGTTCATTGTCAATAGTCATTCATCAATGTATTCAGTATAACTGTTGTATAAGCACTGATATACTGAATATTCAGTATAACTGTTGTTATAAGCACTGAAAATTTAGCATGTCAATAAAAACATAATTCACAGAACATGCTGCTGTTGTGGTTATTGTTGTTGTTTTAATGTGAAACCCTAACCGAGGCTACACTTTCAGATGCATCATTACTGATTTTCTGGAGCTCAGCCATCCAACTACACAGACTGTCAACACTCTGTACAGGTAAATAATTTATTTCTTAAAATGTCTAAAAATTATAACTTTCAAACGCTAATTGTTTTTTCTGTCTTTTCTCTTTTTAGTTTAAGAGAATTTGTACATGTGACCAGCTTTATTCAGTTAAGGATATTCTCCTTTTCTTCACTAAGTAAGTAACACCGATATTGCATTTGTTATCCATTTTGTTGAGTATTTTTATTACCAGGGTTTATGCATAAACATACCCAGCTATCCCATGACTTTATATTACTTTTTCCTTTTAACATTGTGAAGTGCTCTCATACTACTTTTGACCTTCATAAACTATTGTTTTCACAAAAACAAATAAAAGGAGACACATTGAATATCTAAACTCAATTGTGCATTTCAGATGCTACAACCTCATCATCTGCAGAGAGAAATCGCCATTCAATCACACCAAAATACAGATAATGATTAACCTAAAGGCATCATAGAGGATTGAGAATATATTTTACTGTAGCTTGGTCGTCAATGCACTATTTTTACATTTACGTTTACATTTAAGCATTTAGCAGACGCTTTTATCCAAAGCGACTTACAGTCCATTCAGGCTATACATTTGTATTGTCAGTATGTGTGTTCCCTGGGAATCGAACCCACAACCTTTGCGCTGCTAACGCAATGCTCTAGCCACTGAGCCACAGGAACACGTATTTTATGTTCTATTTTGATTTTCTTCTTTAAGCTTTTATGTTCAATGTCCATTGTCATTCATTAATGTATTCTAATAATAACTGTTGTTAGAACACTGTCGGCAGCCATATCACCCTGCAGCCCAAGTTACCAAGTAACACCCTGTTACCCACTGAAGCTAAGCAGGGTTGAGCCTGGTCTGTACCTGGATGGCAGACCTCCGGGGAAACTAGGTTGCTGTTGGAAAGGTGTTAGTGAGACCAGCAGGGGATGCTCACTCTGTGGTCTGTATGGGTCCAAACGCCCAGTTGTGGACAGGTCACATTATACTGTAAAAAGCTCCGTCTTTCGGAGGGTGACGTGAAACCGAGGTCCTGACTCTCTGTGGTCATTAAAAATCCCATGGCATCTCGTTAAAGAGTGGGGGGGGTAACCTCGGTGGCTGGCCATTGGACATACTGGGCCTTATAATCATGGGCCTCCTAATAATCCCCATGCCTCTGATTGGCTCTATGACTCTCTCTCTCTCCCCTGTAGTGGTGTGTGGTGAGCGCATACACTTGATTGGCTCTATGACTCTCTCTCTTCCACCTGTAGCTGGTGTGTGGTGAGCGCATCCACTTGATTGGCTCTATGACTCTCTCTCCTCTCCACCTGTAGCTGGTGTGTGGTGAGAGCATCCACTTGATTGGTTCTATGACTCTCTCCTCTCCACCTGTAGCTGGTGTGTGGTGAGAGCATCCACTTGATTGGTTCTATGACTCTCTCTCCTCTCCACCTGTAGCTGGTGTGTGGTGAGCGCATACACTTGATTGGCTCTATGACTCTCTCTCCTCTCCACCTGTAGCTGGTGTGTGGTGAGAGCATACACTTGATTGGCTCTATGACTCTCTCTCCTCTCCACCTGTAGCGGGTGTGTGGTGAGCGCATACACTTGATTGGCTCTATGACTCTCTCTCCTCTCCACCTGTAGCTGGTGTGTGGTGAGCGCATCCACTTGATTGGCTCTATGACTCTCTCTCCTCTCCACTGTAGCGGTGTGTGGTGAGCGCATTCCACTTGATTGGCTCTATGACTCTCTCTCCTCTCCACCTTTAGCTGGTGTGTGGTGAGCGCATACACTTGATTGGCTCTATGACTCTCTCTCTCTCCACCTTTAGCTGGTGAGTGGTGAGTGCATACACTTGATTGGCTCTATGACTCTCTCTCCTCTCACCTGTAGCTGGTGTGTGGTGGAGCGCATACACTTGATTGGGTCTATGACTCTCTTCTCCTCTCCACCTGTAGCTGGTGTGTGGTGAGCGCATCCATTTGATTGGCTCTATGACTCTCTCTCCTCTCCACCTTAGCTGGTGTGTGGTGAGCGCATACACTTGATTGGCTCTACGACTCTCTCTCCTCTCCACCTGTAGCTGGTGTGTGGTGAGCACACTGGCGCCATTGTCCTGTGGCAGCCGTGCATCATCCAAGACCCCCCCCCCCCACATGATTGTAAAGTGCTTCGGGTGTACAGCACAATACACAATAAAATGCTATATAATGCATCATTCATTCATTCATTCAACACTGTCATTTTCGCTAAAATTTCACGTCATTATTCTTTTTTTTTCCATTGACACGTAGTTGTTGTTGTTGTTGTTGATTTTATGTAAAACCACTAATAGACATTTATATTATAAGAAACAACAAACTATAGATAGGTAAGATTACAAGACCAGCAGATTGAGGCGATTTCACCAACAATCAAACAACCAATACAAATAACCCTAACCCTAATGATTAACATAACTAAATAATAAAACAACTAT